>CM040243.1:110055156-110255156 GCA_022545495.1 Chrysanthemum lavandulifolium | reverse complement strand
CATAGCAAAATTTGAGCCCTAGTGGTTTCGTTGTAGATTTATGACTAGTTTTACTAGTCTAAAATAAAGCCATAGCCTTAGAACATCCAACGTTATAAACTATTGTCTTAGGCCGTAGCCTACTACCAACATGCAATAAGTAATTGTTTCATCAGCACGAAGCACGGAATGGAGCACGACAATTGTTTTAAACAGGTACATACCATTGGGATCAAATTACAACCACATGGTTGCCTTCTTTAAACCTTGGAATGAGTGGGGTCGGTGAGCACGGAGATGGAACACAGGGTGACGGAGTCCTCTTGGAGGAGAAGGAAGTCGAACTTTCCTTGGCTTGGCTAGCGGATCCTCAATCGAGGTCGATGGGTCCTTCGTCACATCCGCAAGGAAAGGAACTCAGCGCTTAAATGATTACCGCATCATCATATTCTTTTCATGAGTTGCTCAAGATGTCGGAATTTTCTCCAAAGACCTCGGTTCCCCGCCTCGCCACCTCCTCCAAAGTGGTACACTTGCCATGGAAAATGGCAAGATTCACCACATTCCCAATAGCAATCCCCACATCATCGCTATGGTAAAGTTCCATAGAAATGTAGGGATCACTTTGGTTACAGTCATACTGTCCTTATTCAAAGATCTTGAGACGGAGGTTTAAGCCATCTACCTTTCTCGGAGCTTGATCTCTTGGGCAAGAACTTTGACCTCTCCTGCTCGAGACCTCCACATTTGGATGAAAGAACGGATATCATTCTTTGTAACCAACAACCATAGAGTTTTCGACAGTTAACCCGTTGCACTCTCACCTCACTCGTTGCCAATTGACCTTTGAGCTTTTCATTCTCAGCTCTAAGATCTTGAACCAAGGGATTCTTATCAAAATCCTCCAATGCCTCCTCACACTTCTTCTCCAAGTCTCGTGATCATCGTTGATCTCTAACCTTCTCCCCTTCAAAGATAACATCCATTTCTTCTCGAGCTTTGGTGACAAAGACGGAGCAATTCCCTTGTCCTAGCATTGAGTTGGTTGTCAAGCATGCCTCTGGCGAACATAGCTTTTATCATGAAGATCACAAAGCCTCTATAGACATGTTATTCATCACCTCCTTCCACTTGGAGGGATCACATGGCTCATAAGTTGGTGACAAGCTTGGGGAGAAAGAAGCTCTTTCGTATCGTGAATTCCTATAACAAAAGTAAATTTCATTAATATATGATCTTGGGTATTTAATTTTATTTCACGGTAAGAAGTTTACCATGGAAGTCATCACCTGGGTCCCTCGATGGTGGAAATACCTGCCTTACCCAGGCACTCTTACGTCGGGTAGTTCGAGAGGAGAGGTAAGCGTAAGAAGCTTTCTCTTTGAATCGATTTCATAGCCTTGGCACTAGCACCTTCTCGCTCGAACCCTCTCACCTATGGGAGGGTCCCACGATGGTGGTTGATCGGAGACCGGTTCGTCTGAGTCGGCAATATTCTCTACTAGCCGATCTTCTACATCTATGGGTTCCTTTGGTGGAGGAGCGGAAGATACTGAGCTCGGCGGATGAGCTTCCACCTTGTCTTTGTTTATAGACACCGACGGGAGCCCACGCCATAGCTTGTTTCTTGGGGATTCTTAGGAAGAAAACTAACCTCTTTGGCACCTCCACCACGACAAAGTTCCCGAATGACATCTCGCAAAAGAAGCGGATAAGATAAATATCAACAAGATAAGTTTTGTTTCTTATGTTAATTTAAAAATACATACTTTCTCCATCACAAATTATCTCGGTACCAACGGAGACCCTTCCCATCTCTCAAGAATGCCGACCATGAACAGATTGGCTCGGGAAAGGTCGGCGGTCGGTGGATAACGAGCCAAACGCATCTGGTGGGTTTCTTCTCACGGTATAAGGCAATGGATCGATGAACCTTTTCTCATCATATTGAAAGTCCGGGTTTAGCAATGCGAGTATCCGGGAGGGATAATGGTAGTCCGAATATAAAAGAACTTGCCTTTCAGTTCCTTATGTTCGTAAAAGGCCTATCTATCAATATGGGCACATCCCTTTCACCCTCTTGGCCAAGGTTAACCAATCTCCTCCCGGATATAGATTTAAAAACCCTAAACGATCAAGGATGGTTCAAACCCATAGGCTTTACACATCACAATGTATGTTGTCACTTGGCTAGGCAAAAGGTTGAACCTAGAAATGTGTACCTCATAATATCGGAGGAATTCTAAAATTAAAGGATGCGGTGGTATCCTAAGATTGGAAGTGGTGAAAGCATGGATATACAAGCCTACATAATTTTCAGGGGCATCGAATATCCCTCGATCTTTACTTGGTAACATTACTTTGTGTTCTTTTGGAATGGGATAATCAGTGAGGAATGCTTTAAGCTCTTCCCTGGTTAATGTGCAACCTTGTTGTTTTATCACAAATTTTTTGTTGGTTGACATGACACCTTCTACAAAACACAAAAATATTTGAAATACAGAAGAAGAAGGAGCGTTTTACCTTGTTTGGTCGGAGGCTTGATCGAAAGGAATTTTAGTAGGTGAAAAACTTTGGGCGAGAGTTATTTTGTTAGGGTTATTATTTTTGCAATTTATATACCCTACAAGATGAAGATCTCGGCCCTACACGTGTAATTACTTATCATCTTACCACCGGATTTCAAAACTATTTCAAATTTTGAAAAGACGTTCTCTTTTACCGAGGAAAAGGGGTGGTTAGGATAATTAGTTGCATTAATTACGGTCAATATTAGAGACTTTCTATCTTCGCTCGTTCTTGTGTGACGGGGACGTTTGTTTTATTTCCGAGTCGTAAGCAATATTTCTCGCTCGTACATATCACTTTCGATTGGGGGCTTGATGACGTACCCTCCGATCGGTCGAAGGACCCCTTCGACCTCGATCGAAATTGCATTACGAAGACCCAAGTCTTTCTTTATAAGTCATTGGTGGCGTAAAACCATTCATCATTGACATGGTTACCGGTTGGGAATTCGCCACCAAGGCCTATGCCTTCGGTGTCTTCTCTTGAAGATGCCAAGACAAACAAGGACCTTGACTTGGTCTTCCCCACGTCCCACTATATCCTTAGCTTCCCGCCAAGTCCGAGATAGTGGGGATGAAGCCCTATCGGTTACCATAAATCGGGGACGCCCCATGATCTCCTAAACGTGTGCTAACACTCTCCAAGCTATTTTCATCACCTATAAATAGGTTGGACGAGTCATTTCAATGGTATGTTCACTCAACACGGTCTTACACATACATCATATTATCCATAACTCATATCACATACTTATTCACACGGAGGTGGTTCGCGAGGCCCAACCCTCAAGCAATCACTTAACGAAGTGTCTACTATTTCTTATTGCGATTGACTACAAGTTTGGCGCAAGCATATCACCCTTATACCCGCCGATCACCATCAAGGCCCGGTCGCATTTAATTATTGTACAATCACCAATCATTGAAATTCTTAGAGCTATCAACTTTTCTCGATCAAAAGCTTTTGAACGCAGAACTTAGTCACGATGTTAGTGTTATCGTTGTTTTGAGCCATTTCTATAGAAAAAGTTCAAGTATTAGTATTTTCGATAATACAACTTTTCAAGAAAATAAAATATACCCAACGGTAATATAAACATATAACCATATAATTTTCTCGAAAAACTAGGATCCAAATTATCATAGGTTCATTACATCGATTGATCCGCTAGTAATGTGAAAGCATATAATAAGGTAATCTGTCGAACAATAATCGCAAACAATTTCCAATTCCTAGATCATTATGAGATTTATATTTTCCAACGCTATTGCAAATATAAACATGTTTCATCCCATCTTATGCCTTGAGTCCAGTTCTCACTTCCTACTCAACTTAAGTGTCTAACTTAAAGAACTGCAAATACGTTCATGTAAGGTCTGACTTTACATAAATATTTACCTCTCCATCAAAATCTCGCCAAGTTCTGACAAGACGTAAATTGCAACTTCAAGTGTTTCTTTTAATTAGATGGCACATAACTTAATTTATAAAGGGTACTAGTTTTGATTTTATGTGGTCAAATCAAATATGTACAAAGATGTCATGCATTCATCTTGTAGCATAAATTTAATAAAAAAACTTTTTATTACCAATTCATAAAGATCAAATTATCAAAGTTTTGATTGAGGTATTGGGTTCACCAATCAAGGAATTTAGCGTTAATTATCGCCCATTATACCGTACTTTTGCATAAGTGTAAACACTTGGTGTTTCGGGTAATTACCACCGAAGTGGCGCATGGAATTAAAACTAATTCGCCCTTAAGATGAGTTTGTACATTTATGGCTTACTTAATAGCTCCAATTTGACTCGCAGAAGCAAGCGGAGAGTTTGGTCATGTTGAAGCAATAACCTCCTCTTTAGGGTCACAATTTTAATGCGCTCTCCTCCTAGTACTTCCCCACATCAGTCAAATTGGGTGAGCCGTTCAGACCATTTGTACCAAAATCATCAATCAATTAAACTATTGAAAACTTAACTCTTCAAAAACAAATCAAATTTCACCATTGTTTAGTCCGTATTATTTTTCTATTCAAAATTACCCTTTGCTTAAAACTGTCGCACATAATAAACAAACAAGTAAACAAATAAAAAATAAACAACTAAAAACAATGCGCACATAATAAACAATTTAATACGTCTAAACAAGTAGCCACATGCAACTTATTCGATAAAACCCTATTAATAATCAATGTCTACGTTAATTAATGTATATATTAATTAGGGCTTTCACTCTCTCAATTGAAAGTAAGCCACATACATCGATTTAATCGATTATGTAAACCCATAATTAATAATATACCATATTGCACATAATTGATTCATTAATGTATATAATTGGAGTCTTCCCCAATTCAAGATTTATCGTAAATAAACATGTGATAAAATATCTTAACAATTAAACAATATTCAAGCAACTATCCATGACAAACATGCATGTATTATCATTGATATATCATAACAATTATACAAATAGTCACAAGATCGCATATAAAAAATTCCATGTCGCATAACATATTATTCATGAATTAATCACGTAACATATATATTAATTCTAGGTTTCGATAAGGTTAGCAAAAGCTTTAAAACCCTAAAAAAAATTTAAAGTGTCGACTAAAAAAAATTAATGGGGTACGCCCCATAAAAAAATAAATCGACCCAAAAAAATAAACCAAAACCCTAGATAAACCATATCAAACAACATACAATTATTCGTTTTTTACGCGTTTAGTAATTAATTACTCATTAAAACCAATGACTCGTGATGCCACTGTTGGAATTATATAACATGACTTTCATTAAATAAACCACAAAACATCAAAGTATACATGCGGAAGCGTATAGGAAATATTAACGAATAATTAATTAACATAAACAAGAATATGCGTACCTTACTTGATTCTAGCCGATCAAGAATCAAATCCACAGACTAACAATTTGGATGAACCCTAATTAGGGTTTATAGGATTATATGAATTACCCCTTACCGTTTTGTAATTCAATCCAAGAATACTAACAATAATGTGTTAGTACCACTTTCTTGTACACACGTACTATACCGAATTAAAGGAATGCTAGTTTTAATCAAACAAATAACTTGATATTGGAAAATCAAAGATATCGATCACCTATAGAGGGTGTACGATCATTTGGAGCAAAACACACACAAAACAATTTTAGGTTTAGCTTAATGAGTACAAGAGATAAATTACAAACACCATTGGTTTTGTATTTATGCCCAAACTAACTTGGTGAACAAGTTTGAGTTGTAGATGGGTTGGGTTTGGGTCCTTGTGGCCGATCGGTTTGGTATCCCACAAGGGGATTCCAGAACCTTCCCAATATTTACAACTTAGTCCTTTTCCAATTACATTTAACCACCATTAGTCCATTACAACTAATTACTTAACGTCCGTTATGTTATTTCGTTTAATTAATAAATAAATATAACTACTACATTTAATTATTAACTTTAAAGTGTGCAATCTCGTGGTCTCGAGTTCGATCCTAACTCACGTCTACTAATTTATATCCATAAAACCAACAAAGTTAACTTACGATAATAGGGAATTAGGGATGAATAACTTGCCGTAATAAAAAAACTAAATAGAAAATTGAAAATGAAGATAAAAAAATGATATGCTCGGCTTGGAGAGTCGAACATGGAACCAACCATTTATGTGAAATAAGATTTAAACATCCAAACGGCCAATACCCATTCGTAGATAAAATCTCAACATATATCACAAATCCTTTAAAAATCAAAATTGACAAAGGGTCCTGCTATTTATACACCAATTCCACTAACCGAACCTTAGTCAAACATAACTTAAGTTATTTTTTATCACTTTTTAACTTTCATCAATTGACTTAAAGTATGAAAACCCCAAAATGTCATAAAATTTAAAAAAAGTAAAGATCATTTATTATTTTTACACATGTATCACCACCTCTCTCTCTCAACTAAAACTAAAAAAAAGAAAAATAAAAAAACCTTCTTTTTTATTACTTTACAACAATTCAATAAATCCTTTCTTTATAATGGCTTTACCTGCTACAAAGCTTTTGCTGCCATCCGTATATTATATCCAACAATTCAACAAATCATTTCTTTAATAATTAAGGTTTGTTTAGTGAAAAGAATGGGTCATTTTAGGATTCGACGGATTAAATATCACACAAATCATTAATCGTTACGTCAACAGAATATATCATCACGACGTGAATTAAATCGTATTTCTCTAGAGGGGTATTTTTATATATTTTTTACGAGCTTTTCTTCGAGTTTTTTCAGTGAGTGTTGAAATTTCGCACAGAAAACTCATATGTGATTTGTAAAATTATATTTAATTTGTTATTTGAAAAAATCACGTATGATTTATGAAATCAAATGTGATTTGTGAAATCACATGTGATTTTAAAATAACCGTGATCTTTGAAATCACACATGATTTTTAAAATAACAAATCACATGTACGAGACTAAAAATAAGCTTGAAATTTTTTATATATTTTTTTTAAGTATATCAAAGTGATCATCTACTGGAAGATAATAAAACTCTTATCGTGATGGTGTTTTTTTATTGTTTGACAATTTACCGTTTGCAAGATATTTAATTAAAAAATATATATAAATAAAAAAATAAATAAAAAGATAGAAAATGTGTTTTTTATTTTTTGATATAAAATGAAGGGTGAAAGCTAAAGATACCCAACATAGTTTTCTAAAACAGACGATGACTGAATGAACTTTGAAAATTACCATTGACGCAAAATACTTTCAAATTTGGAACAATATCGTAATATGACCGGTAACTAGTAGGTTACTGTGTCACAAAGTTTGAAAATGACAAAATGGTCCCCTGGCTTGCGTTGACTTTCACAGTCATCCTTGACTTTATTTTCGGTTAAAAAGTTTGAGAATGGTCCTTATGATCATTAACTTTCAGATTTAGTCCGTTTTTTCCGTTTCCTTCCGTTTTTGTTTGTTTTTCTTACGTTTTTATCGGTTTTCATCCGTTTTTCTTACATTTTTCTTAGATTTTTGTCCGTTTTTATCTGCTTTTCTTACATTTTGTCTGTTTTCTTTCGTTTTTGCCCGTTTTCATCCGTTGTTCTTACGTTTTGTCCGTTTTTTGTATGTTTTTATCGGTTTTCATCCGTTTTTCTTACATTTTGTCCGTTTTCCATACGTTTTTATTCGTTTTTGTACTATTTCAACATATTGAAAATTTTTTCCAAAAAGAAAAAAAATTTGGAAAATTCCAAAAAAAAAAAATTGGAATTTTTTCGCAAATTTGAAAAAAAAATCCAAAAAAGTTTTGAAAAAAAAAATGGAAAAAAATATTTTCGAAAAAAATTTGAAAAAAAATAAAAAAAATTCAAATTTCAAAAAAAAATTATTTGAATAAAAAAATTATTTTTCAAATATTTATTTTTTAAACAAATCTTAAAAAAAAATTTGAATTTTTTTTTTTCAAAATTTTCAATATGTCGAAATACTTTTTTTGTTTCAAAACTTTTTTTTCAATAATTTTCGAAATTTGGACATATTGAAAAAAAAGATTGGAAAAAAAAAATTCCGGAAAAATATTGAAAAAAAAAACGGACATATTTATTTTTTTTCAAAATTTTTTTTCAATATGTCCAAATTTCGAAAAATATTGAAAGAAAAAAGTTTTGAAACAAAAAAACTATTTCGACATATTGAAAATTTTGAAAAAAAAAAAATTTCAAAAAATTCTTTTCTAAGATTTAAAAAAAATATTTGAAAATATTTTTTATTCAAAATTTTTTGAAATTTTTATTCAAATTTTTTTTTTTTTTTCAAATTTGTTTTTCGAAATAAATTTTTCCAACTTTTTCCAAATTTTTTCTTTTGGAAAAATTTTCAATGTGTTGAAATAGTACAAAACGTAAGAAAACGGACAAAATATAAGAAAACGGACAAAACGGATGAAAACCGAGATAAACGTAAGAAAAACGGACAAAACGTTAGAACAACGGATAAAACGGGCAAAAACGAAAGAAAATAGAGAAAACGTAAGAAAAACGGATAAAAACGGACAAAAATCTAAGAAAAATGTAAGAAAACGGATGAAAACCGATAAAAACGTAAGAAAAACGGACAAAACGTAAGAAAAAGGATGAAAACGGAAAAACGGATTAAATCGAAAGTTAATGACCATAAGGACCATTCTCAAACTTTTAACCGAAAATAAAGTCAAGATGACCGTGAAAGTCAACGCAGCACAAGTGACCATTTGTCATTTTTCAAACTTTGTGACCCAGTAACTGCTAGTTACGGTCATATTACGTCACATCGATCCAACTTGAAAGTTTTTCGTGAGATAATGGTAATTTTCAAAGTTCATCACAGAATCGTCTGCTTTAAAACTATGTTGCGTATCTTTAGCTTTCACCTTAAAATGAATAGCCAAGATTTGCAGAGTTGACATTTGAAAAATTTGTAATCTGTTCATTTCTTCATTCGTAACACATTCACTTATTTATTTAGAATCATGTTTGCAAAAATCATAGTGAATATCATGTTTGCAAAAATCGTTTTCAACATGATACTCATAACTTAAACTCTTTGTTTTAAGCTAAATTACAATTAAACGGGAACAGTTGTTGCCTTGTTGGTCAACAGACCTGAGTGCACTATTTCAATATGTTTTATATGGCATTGAAGAATATAAATCTATTCAATAATAACTGATTTAAATTCAGCAACAATAACTAGAAATATATTATGAATAGAAAAAATAATACTAGAAAAAAATCAACAGCAACTTATTGATATAATTGCATAAAAAAGGTGTATAAACGTAATACGACGACTCGAACAAGGGACCTTCCGAGTGAGAGTGATGAGTTTTAGCCGTCAGACCAACTATACACTACATTTAAATTCAATTATTTATTCTGAATGAATCAGAGGAGACAAAATAATGAAAATTTTATAGCTCCCAAATGTTACCATATATATTACCTTTTTATAAGTATCTTGTAAACTGTTTTTAAGATTGGGTACAGAGCTCCACAGGTGCAATAGACTTCTTTTCATCAGGATGGAATACACTCAAAGCTCAAAAAATGCTCCTAATAGGTGTTGGTGATTTTAGTGTCATCGACGGCTATTTAGGTAATGACGATTTACTAGAGGTTAATGAGATTTAATATTCGGCTCGGATACGAGTTAGGGAAGTGTGGAGTACACACTCGTTGTTCCTGCTTTGTGATCTTGTGCCTAGACTCAAAGTTTTTCTCTTCTAGAATTATATCGATAGAGATTTCGTGCAACCCAGACATAAATAGGGTCGAAGTACTTTATACGGAAAGTGAACTCAACATGATTCTAGTAAGATATCCAGGATCATCACACACCCTACACGATTACTTCTAACAATAGGACGGGTTGTGTAACAGTCCTTTTAAACAATGGCCTAAACAGCTCTACCAGTGATGTTGTCAACCATATCAACGACAAGGCTCAGTTCTCCTTTAGCAACCAATTTCCCATACCATGCGTTACGTGACTATGTCCTTTCAAAAATGTTTGCAAGCAAAGGGCCAGCTAGCTTTTCTGGCTCTTCTAATGTGAAGTGTGCAAAATACATTGATTTGCTGTCAGTTAGTCACTTATAAAGTTATAGATAACCATAGCATATAAAAGTAAAGTTAATCATCTATAATAAACTCCACCCTAACTCGTATCCGAGCCGAATATTAAATCTCATTAACCTCTAGTAAATCGTCATTACTTAAATAGCCGTCGATGACACTAAAATCACCAACACCTATTAGGAGCATTTTTTGAGCTTTGAGTGTATTCCATCCTGATGAAAAGAAGTCTATTGCACCTGTGGAGCTCTGTACCCAATCTTAAAGACAGTTTACAAGATACTTATAAAAAGGTAATATATATGGTAACATTTGGGAGCCATAAAATTTTCATTATTTTGTCTCCTCTGATTCATTCAGAATAAATAATTGAATTTAAATGTAAGACACAGGTGTATAGTTGGTCTGACGGCTAAGACTCATCACTCTCACTCGGAAGGTCCCTTGTTTGAGTCGTTGTATTACGTTTATACACCTTTTTTATGCAATTATTTCAATAAGTTGCTGTTGATTTTTTTCTAGTATTAATTTTTCTATTCATAATATATTTCTAGTTATTGTTGCTGCTGAATTTAAATCAGTTATTATTGAATAGATTTATATTCTTCAATGCCATATAAAACATATTGAAATAGTGCATTCAGGTCTGTTGACCAACAAGGCAACAACTGTTCCCGTTTAATTGTAATTTAGCTTAGAGTGCAAGGTATCGTGCATACGAATAACACGTTATTGGTATGCCACATCAGCGCCACATCATCTCCTCCCAATAACACACCAATAACTAAAACACCCCTCCCTCATAACACACCAATAACATATTATTGGGTCCCACAAAATATCAAACATTCACTCAAAAAAAAAAAAAAAAAAAACACAAACGAATGGCACCAGCCATTTGAATGGCGATGGTGCAATTGGCGAGCGAATAACATGTTCGGTGGTGAGGCATTTGGCGCGTTAATGGTATCTAAAGAACCAATGGCGTGTTATTATTGTTCCTTACCGTGCCCTCTTAAAACAAAGAGTTTAAGTTATGAGTATCTTGTTGAAAACGATTTTTGCAAAACATGATATTCACTATGATTTTTGCAAACATGATTCTAAATAAATAAGTGAATGTACTTAATGAAGAAATGAACAGATTACAAATTTTTAAATGTCAACTCGCAAATCTTGGCTATTCATTTTAGAGTGAAAGTTTAAAGATATCAACAATAGCTTTTTCAAAGCAGACGATGTCTGTGAATGAACTTTGAAAATTACCATTGACGCAAAATACTTTCAAATTTGGAACAATGTACGTAATATGACCGTAACTAGTAGGTTACGTGTCACAAAGTTTGAAAATGAGCGAAATGGTCCCCGTGGCTTGCGTTGACTTTCACGGGTCATCCATTAACTTTATTTTCGGTTAAAAAGTTTTAGTAATGGTCCTTATGGTCATTGACTTTCGATTTAGTCCGCTTTTTTCCGTTTCATCCGTTTTTGTCCGTTTTTCTTACGTTTTGTCCGTTTTTCTTACGTTTTTATCGGTTTTCAACCGTTTGTGTCCGTTTTTCTTACAATTTTCTTAGATTTTTGACTTTTTTTTATCCGTTTTTCTTACGTTTTGTTTATTTTCTTTCGTTTTCATCCGTTGTTCTTGCGTTTTTTTCCGTTTTTCTTACGTTTTTATCGGTTTTCATCCGTTTTTGTCCGTTTTTCTTATATTTTTCTTAGATTTTTGTTCGTTTTTATCTGTTTTTCTTACGTTTTGTCTAATTTCCTTCTTTTTTGCCTGTTTTCATCCGTTTTTGTCCGTTATTCTTACGTTTTGTCCGTTTTTCGTACGTTTTTATCGGTTTTCATCCGTTTTTCTTACGTTTTCTTTCGTTTTGTACTATTTCAACATATTGAAAATTTTTTCCAAAAAGAAAAAATATTTGGAAAAAAATTTTCCAAAAAGAAATTGGAATTTTTTCGCAAATTTGAAAAAAAAATTCCAAAAAAATTTTGAAAAAAAATTTGGAAACAAAATATTTCCGAAAAAAAATTTAAAAAAAGAATTAAAAAATTCCAAAAAAATTTTTTTGCAAATACTTTTTTTCAAAATATTCAAATTTGAATAAAAAATTTCAAAACTTTTTAATATTTTTCGAAATACTTTTTTTGTTTCAAATTTTTTTTTTCCAATATTTTTCGAAATTTGGACATATTGAAAAACAAATTTTGAAAACAAAAAAAGTATTTCAACATATTGAAAAATTTGCAAAAAGATTTTCAAATTTTCTTTTAAGATCTTTTTTTAATTTGAAAAAAAAAATTATGCAATTTTAATTCAAATTTTTTTAATTTAAATAAAATATATATTCAAGGAATTTCGAAAAAAACAATTTGGAAAAAAATTTCCAATTTCTATTTTTTTTGAAAAAAAAAGTATTTGCGATTTTTTTTTGTAATTTTTTTTTGAAATCTTTTTCAAATTATTTTTTCGGAAATTTTTTTTCCTGTTTTTTTTAAATTTCTTTTTGGATTATTTTTTCAAATTTTTTGAAAATTTTATTCAAATTTGAAAATTTTGAAAAAAGTATTTGCAAAATTTTATTTGGAATTCTTTTAATTTTTTCAAAATTTTTTTCGAAATATTTTTTCCAATTATTTTTAAAATTTTTTGAATTGTTTTTTCAAATTTATGAAAAAATTTAATATTTTTTATTGAAATTTTTTCCAATTTTCTTTTATTTTGGAAAAAATTTCAATATGTTGAAATAGTACAAAAACGAACAAAAACGTAAGAAAAACGGACAAAAACAGATGAAACCGATGAAAACGTACGAAAAATGGAAAAAACGTAAGAACAACGGATGAAAACGGGGAAAAACGAAGGAAATTAGACAAAACATAAGAAAAACGGATAAAAATCTAAGAAAAATGGACAAAAACGGATGAAAACCGATAAAAACGTAAGAAAACGGACAAAACGTAAGAAAAACGGACAAAAACGGAAAAAAACGGACTAAATATGAAAGTCAATGACCATAAGGACCATTACTGAAACTTTTTTAACCGAAAATAAAGTCAAGGGATGACCTGTGAAAGTCAACGCAAGCCACATGGACCATTTATGTCATTTTTCAAATTTTGTGACCTGGTTACGTACTATTTACCAGTCATATTATGTAAGATATTGGTTTTCACTTACACATCAAACAATAACATCAAGTTGGCGTATAAGTGGAATTCTAGAGAGAAAGTTAAAGGTTTAGTGAACTTGGTGAGAGAAAGTGAAAGATATTATTATGAGTCGCAACTCTCTACCTTGGGAGGTAGAGTATTTATAATCTTACATAAACGCCACACAACGGGGTGTGGATCGGGCATCAGATGGGTAAAGACCGTCCGTCCTCCACGGTGTTACTAAACTAAATACTACTTAACATAAAATAACTACGACTCACGAGCTTTAACGATTACATATACTTGAGGTGACCGACTCTTTAATACCGGAATTTCTAATTCTAACAATCTCCCCCATGGAGGTCACCTCAATCATGTACTAAAATTACATTGAATACAAACAGATATTACACAAAAATTGTTCTTGCATTCTTGATGTAGAACTTTGCTCAAGCTTCGTAGTCATAGATTCTTCTCATTGCATGTTTGGTTAATCCAAGTGGAGGTCTTTTATCGATCCATGTGATAATAATTTTGAGCGACTTTTGAGATCATCACCATCAAAAATCTCGAGACATCCATTGTGGTGTTGGTATTATGTGATGTTGTGACTTCGGACCGACATGCTCACATTACGGATCATGATATCTTCTCATCGAGTAGCGGAAGCTTTCGCTGATTCATGATATTGGCGTGCAGTAGCGTAAGCATGGAGTGTAAATATCGAGTCATTGATGCACTTATCATGATTTCTTGAGAGATGAATGTATTGTGTGAGCATGCGGCTATGGATTGACCGCTTCATTCGATCACCGCAAACGTCGGGCGGTGCATACAACAGATTAGCAATAAAGCGTATAAAAGTGTCTTTGATCACTTTAGTTGAGTTGAGGTACACGCCCACGGTTCCTCGTTGATCAAGACATGTACCGCATGTGATCGGTATAATTCAAGAATTTCCTCGACAGGTTTTCAGAATGCTCTAAATGTTCTCAAACGGAACGCCTCAAAGAAGACAACACGGAGTGAGTGAACCAATAATTTAAGTCCACCGATTGATGAAAAGAGATTTGAAAACAATCGTGTATTGCTCAATAGAAATTATTTTGCAATACAACGAAGGTTTTATTGAAAATCAATTATCAATCATAAAACACCTTTGGTTTGAAAAATTAGTACATGGTCGATGTGCTAAAGAAAAGAGTTATTAAGCACAAAGACCGTTTTCAAAGGTATCCGTCAATCCATAACTCGAACGAGATTGATTCAAGAGATTGAATCGCCCATTGTTTCTGCTCGGTTGTCACATGGTTGATCTATATAATAGATCTCACATGCCACCTACCGAGAGCTTGTTTGATGTTGGCTCGTAAGGCTTTCCATCTTCATTGTGAATATGTAAACACATCACTCGGATGTTCGGCAATACCACAAGGATAATGCGAGGACTCAAGATATAATCTCTCTTTTCATTGTGTGAAGCAGAGTCTTCATTGAAAGTGTCCTAATGAGATTTATTGATGATCTCGTGGCTCTAGACTTAATTTGTGCATATTTGGTTCTCGTGTGGGAGACTAGGAGAGGTCTCCTTCTTCAATATCAACAATCTCTAAGAGAAAGTCGATAGATTATGTAGGTTCCCGTGAGAATGAAACAAGTCCTTTTAAGAGGAACTTGAGTGGTTTGGAAAGTTGAGGTGCAGGCGCCACCGGGTCCATGACGCCTTGTCTTCAATACTAATGTTACCATCAAGAGCATATGAATTGTACCGGTTTCGCCCTAAGGTTGAATAAATGGAGGCTATTTGTTTTCACCCTTTTCTCATTCAATTCTTTTAATTCTTCAACCCTTGAAGGCTTACCGAGACTTCATAGCTAGAACCTTGTTGGGTTTATTCCAAGACTAGCTCGATCTCGCACCGCACTCTTCCCATATCTCATTTTTCTCCTTTATCATCATACCTAAGAACTCTACACTAACTAGTGGATAGTCCCGGTAGATCCCTCCGGTTCGGCGGATCATGGGAACACATACCTAACCTTATCATCCTTATATCACCGTACATAAAGTAAAGTTGGTCGGTCTATTTGGTATTGTTCATCCGCCATTGGAACTAATTGAAAACCATTTGAAAATCAATCCGGATACTTGTGATATATTATCAAAACATTTTGTACCGAATTGTTTTGATATTTTTAGAATAAGTGCTCCCTCAACATGTGCATGAATTGTTTGAAATCGTTTTGCACACAGAGGCAAGAGGAAGAAATTACTTCTTTGATTACCATTTTCTAAAAGATATCACCATCACTTCCTTGATCAAATCAAGTAGATAAAGCATTTAGGGAAGGATGAGGTTTCCATTAGTTTGCTCCCCTCAATATGTGCCTCGAGGTTTGAAAAGAGTTTGCACATACTATAGGAACCCGCACATTGAGATAAATGATCACGTTTCAAATCATAGGTTTAAGATAGATGCTCCCCTCAACATGTGCATGGAAAATTTGAAATCGTTTGTCACATGTGGGAAGGATAGCATGTACACCCTTATAAAACCATTTACCAATTATCGGTTTAAATCAATTTAAATCACACATTCTCCCCGATCACAATTATCAAATCATTTGAGATTTGTGATCTCTTATTGATTTAAATTGATTTTGAAAGATTTTAAGGGAATTGTGACTTGATTATGAAAGCGTTTAAGCGATAAGGATCGGATTTTAGACTTTAAAACTCCATTGATAAAACATGCATGTACATCTTTTGAAAACAATTTAATGCCAAATAACTTTTAATTTAATTGAAATCATTCTCCCTCAATCAATGACATAGGTTGTTGATTGAGAGATAGAGATTTTGACAAATAAGTCCCGATGATTATCAAAAATAGAGACCGTGTTATTTTTCAAAGCGATTAGTTTTCAGCAGATAAATGTTTATAGAATCGAGCATGGAATTTGAAAACATGGTAAAGCATGGCTTTGTTCTTTCTTTGAAAAGCGGGTTCTTGCACGAAATGACAATAAACCATTTTCTCTTTCTCCCAATTTTTTTTTTTTTATATAAAATTCGAACAACATCTAAAGTCCGTGTCATTCTTTGAATGACAACATCAAAACCGTAGATATTATCGAATCGAGAGAAACAAGACAAAATGACAATATTTTTGAAGATTTTCAATTTTCAAATTTTATGGATTTTGAAAGTTTTATATTTTCTATTTGATTTTTGAAGGTTTTATAATTTTGTATTTTGTTTTTCGAATAAATATTTACAAGAGATAGATGAAGATAGACCTTTACTCCTCGTCTTCCTCCGAAGACGTTTGAGTGTTTTGGTTGAAGGCTTTTCAAGCCAAGGCGTGGAAGAATAAACTCAAAACGTTCTCTTGGAAGAGCTTTGGTGAAAATGTACGCTAGCGATATTGAGACCTCACAAAATAGAGTTCTACCACCTTTTTTCACTTGTTCACGATGAAATGATGTGAATGTCGATATGCTTTGCTCTTGAGTGTTGAGCGTTGTTGCATGAGAGAGCAATAGCACTTTTATTATCACAATGACAGAGGGATTTTGTTGAATTCAAAGCCATAGTCGATAATTGAGATCTCATCCATAAGATTTGAGCACAACAGGATGACATGGCTATGTATTCAACCTCTGTAGAGGAAATAGAAGTACTCATTTGCTTCTTTGAAGACCACTCACAAGTTTATCACCCAAAAGCGAGCACCTCGGATGTACTTGATGAGTATCTTGACACCGCATGATCGACATCTGAATAGGTCATTAGTGACATACCGTGTCCTTGGTGCAAAGACCCATATTGATGGTTCCTTGGAGATACCGAAGACCCGTTTAACCGCTTCAAGGTGCTTTTAGTAGGCTTAGCACGGTATCTAGCACACATGCAAACAATGAACAATATGTCCAGTCTACTAGGCTGTGAGGTACATCGGGGATCCAATCATACTACGATATTTTGTTTGGTCAATCATGATCCCCGAGTGGTCCTCATCTAGTTTGGTTCGATCAATCATGGGGTGTCAATAGGTCACTTGAATCAAATCCAAATTTCTTTAAGATCTCGATTGCATATTTGGATTGATTTATAAAAATGCCTCCGGACTTTCGAAATTTGTAATCCTGGGAAAAATGACATTTGTCCCATCATTGACATTTGAAATTTTGAACTCATTTCATTTGAAAATGATCACATTCCATTAGGTCGATCGAGGCAAAATAATATCATCAACATAAATTTGAACATGAATTAAATGTTTGTCGACTTCGGTGAACAATGTTGGATCATTGCTCCTTTGCTAAATCCGGTAGATAGAAGAAACTTTGTGATGTATCATACCATGCCCTTGGAGCTTGCTTTAAACCGTAAAGAGCCTTCTTCAAACGATAAACATGAGTAGGATGCTCTTGATTCACAAATCCTTCAGTTGGTGGCGTGAGCGACTTCTTTAAGATCTCCGTTAAATCTTGTCTTTACATCCATCCGATAGACTATCATGTTCTTACTAGCAAGATTAGCCAAAAGATTACGATTGCCTCGATTCGAGCAACCGGAGCAAAATATTCTTCAAAGTCAATACCCTCCTCTTGACGGTATCCTTTAGCAACTAATCGAGCCTTGTTCTTCAACACATCACCATGCTCATCAAGTTTCACTTTGAAGATCCATTTAAGAGCAATAATCATAGCACGATCTGAGCATGTACTAACTCCCATACATCAAGTCGATCAAACTCATGAATTTCATCTTGCATGGCATTGAACCGGCTATCTTCATTCATGGCGGTTTTAACATCTTTTGGTTCGATCTTAGATAGTACGGAGTTGAAGAAGCACCATAAGGCATCGGTTGCAAGTTGTTTCCGTGTTGATACAGACGAGAGGATTTCAATGATGTTGTCTAGTGGGTGATCGTGAGTCCATTTTCTAAGGTGTTCATGTGGCGTAGTTGAGGGATCAAGTAGCGAGTCGATGTCTCCGAAGAAGATGGTTCGATGAAGATTCGAGAGCAAATATGTTTTCAAATGGAGCATCTTCGTGAGTTACAAGGGATTAACTTCATCATTGATGCGTAAACATTTCCATGATGTACATTCAAGAATGATGATTTGTTGATGAGATCAAGGATCGAAGCAGCAGCTTCTTGACTTAAAGATATTGAGGCGAGGATTGACTTCATTCACGTGAATATGAGCGCCTCCGTAGTAGGAATCGACACCTCATTAGTACTTGGATCATAAAGTTCATCAAACATAGGATCAAACAATTTCTTTAAATCATCTTCGGATGGAGGTACATATGGAGTTTCTTGAGAAGAGTTTGGAACAAGGGATGAACCAATGGGAACTGTTTTGAAGTGCGGGTCTGAACTAGATTGTCCAGAGCCATTTGACCGTCGACTCATCAAACGAAACGTGAATTGTTTCCATGATATTTGGGTTCTTTTGTTGTAGATTCGGTATCCCTTTTGTTTGGTGCATATCCTACAAATACTCCAATGTCCGCTTTAGCTCTAAGTTTGCCTAAGTCTTGACCCTCATTATTTGGATAACATAATGCACCAAACACACGAAGGAAAGAGATTGGTTTTGTTGTGGACAAGTTCATATGGAGTTTTTCCATGAACAGTGTGAATCGTGAACGATTTTGTGTGTAGCATGCGGTGGCAATAGCTTGACCCGGAGAAACATTGGAACCTTTGAGTAAATCGGCATTGTTCTAGCGGCTTCTACAAGAGTTCGATTTCGTCTTTCAACTACACCGCTCATTGAGGAGTTCGTGGAACACTTCTTTGATGGTCGATTCCAACGCTTTCATAAAATTCAACGAGTTGTTTGTTGACAAACTCGGTTCCATTGTCTGCTCGTATTATTCGATTGTTTTGTTAAGCCGAAACTGCATTTGTTTGATGAGTTTGATGATGATATCGGAGTTTCATCATTTGTCCTTAAGAACTTGACCCGAGTTAATCTAGAGTAATCATCAACCACAACTAACACATATTTCTTCCCAAATATATTACGCACCCTCATTGGTCCACATAAATCCATGTGAATCATATGAAGAACTTCGTGACGAGTTAGTAGGTTTGGGTTTATGGGCATACTTGCTTTTTCCCAATTGACATCTTGAACAAAGATGATCCTTTTCGTACTTGAGTCTAGGTAAACCTACAACTAAGTCCTTTCGGAGAGATCATTGATGGTACCAAGTTCAAGTGATTGAGACGATGATGCCATAACCATGACTTTGTTTTAGGGCCTTTGACAAGAAGCAAATTGAGAAGACTTCATCATATCTTTGATAGAGATGGTGTATAGATTTGAACCACGTGAACCTCTTAAAAGTTCCTTACCATCAAGTTCTCTAACGAAGCGGTATGTTTTCAAGGCTACTTCTAGATCGTAATCGCGAATTGACCAACAGAGAACAAGTTGTGACCAAGACCTTTACATAGTAAACCACGGAGATAACACTTTTGCCAACAACATAGTCTCCATAACCCATAATAGCACCGAAATGATCATTTCCGAATCTAATCGTCTCCGATGAATTTGCTCACGAAGTTCATGAGCCGTGACCGGTCGCCAGTCATATGCTTGGAACCTTGGTTTAAAAATGCGCGCATCATTGCGCAAATTGCATGCATCATTGCATTGCATTTGAAATTTCGCATCATGGTACCTAATGCGAAGCCATCTCAGATTGCGCTCGCAATTGACCGCATTTTATCGCAATTGTGTAATGCTAGCAATAGTCGCAATTAACGCAATTTGGAATTTGGCATGATATGTAAAAATAGAAGCATTTTTATGAAGCCCGACTATTTTAATGAGGACCTTAGTTCTTGCCCTTCATCCGAATTACCTCGTTTTTATTTCATTCAAGCTCCTAGTCGTTCGACTGATTCTACAAAGTGAGTACATTCTTTACTTTAATGCATTATGGAATAGTTTTCTTCTTCATGTTGTGTGATTCAAGTTGTAAACTCATATGTTCTTATTTGATTACAATAATCACATATGCTATATTATTAGGTACAAAGTGAGTTAATTTCTTTAATTCAATGCTAGAACTAATATTTTGCTCAACTTTTACTAAATCTATGATTCGTTGTTACTGATATAACTTGTAACTCGTAATTCATAAGTATACTTTTAATATATTTTAATATCATATTATTTATATTTGTATATTTGTAGAATGGAGTCTAACATCATGACATAAATGAATTTCGTAACCACGAGTCTATGACATAATTTCGGAATCACGAGTTACATAATTATGGCTAGGTAGTTTATTAAAAGGATTATTAGCCGAATTTAAAGATGTTAGTGATTTATTTATAAGTTTATTGCATTTACTTGGTTCTTGGTAAAAATATAATACTCCGTATGTATATATAAATTTTTTAATTTTTTCTATACTAAACGCATCGTGTCTAAATTGCGCTCGCAATCGCATCACGCATCTCGCATCGCCCTTTGGGACGTTGAGCGCATCGGATCGCAAAACGCAATTTTAAACCAAGCTTGGAACAGCCTGAGTCCAGGTACCACAAAACGATTTGAACGATCTGCAGTTGAACACAGACAAGAATGGATAACTGGATAATTGGGATCCCCATGCAAGAGTGGGTTCTATTTGGTTAGTAACAATGGTTGGAACACCCACATCGAAAAAGAAGCATTCATATCGTAAATTAAGGCACTGGAATCATTGTGAATAGATGCGATCGTGTCTCAGATAGCCTCATTCACGGTGTGCTCACTTCTTAAGGGAATAGTTCTACCAAGAGGCATCCATTTTCTAGTGGGCATTGTCGATTATTCTTATGACCAACAGTATCCAATAATAGCCTATCTTACTAAATGTTCTTCCGTGGGTTTTCACTTGTTTTTCTAACTTTCTTTCGTTTTGCCTTTTTGCCTTTTTAGCATTAACAACATTAATCGGACAATTAACAACATTAATCGGACAATTAACATCATTAGGCAAAACATTAACACCACATTCATGATTAGAAAGCGTAATTCAAGCGAGACATCAATACAAGGTTTGCAAATAGTATCGAATTCGAATTAATTACAAGACGCCTATGGCTAATACTAGAATCAACACGATTCGTTTTATTCGATTCAAGCTTAAAGTTCCTAGATTGTTCTTCTCTTTTCCAAAGGCACATTCTTAGCTTGCGAGGTCCTATCATTCCTTGTATTGTCTTGAGACTTTGACTGCTCCCTTTAATGTCACCGATTACTCTGTAGAGGGAATGGGAACATTAGTTGGTTTTACTATTCTTTGCATCACTGTTTAGATGTCTTTGGGATCCGAACTACATGCAGCACACTAAGGTTCACTTTCTTAAAACTAGAAGTCTTTGGGATTTGTACTCCTAGAAGGCACACTTGAGTTCTCTTTCATAGCATTGATGATCCGAATCGAACCACTTAAAGGCACACTAAGGTTCACATTCAAGACATTGGGCATCGAATGAATATCATACTTGGCATTAGGCATCGAACATGGAATCAAAGGATTAACTCTCTCACCTAAGGACTTTGGGCATATTGTGATCAAGCATTCTAGGATTTCTTGAGATCGTTTGGCATATAAGCATGCATGTCCAATTGCATTATCATGAGGTTTTCTAACTTATCCTCTTCAACAATCTCACGCAGACATTCTAGGCAATCCTTAAGGGATGAGAAGTATGTTTAAACGAGAAGTTTGTTGTTCACGAGATGAGGAGGACATATTTCATGCATAAAGCATATTTATTACAAGAGTGAACCTTTGATACACCATTCTCCCCATTGGTCATTGGCATTTTCCATTTTACGACTCTTGATTCTCAATTTCCTTTTGCAATGAAGCTATTTGTTCGTTATTTTGTTACGAGTGACCTTTATTGATTCAAATAACTCATTGAAATGACGTTTAATCTTTTCATTTTCTTCTAGAAAACTTTCGCTTTCCTTTTGTAATGCATTTACTAGGTTTTGAAGATGAAACGTTTGAGAATTCGAGAATCTAAAGGAGGAGGCATTTGGGAGCTGTCATATTGTTCGTTTGACCCTTTAATTGAGAGATTTGGGCTTTCAACCTTCGATCGTGTTGCAATGAGCACGAACTGCTCATCACGTTGTTAATTTGAAAAGCGCATCAAACTCGGAGCATCCGAGGATGTCTTGATATTTGAAGTTTTGACATTTTCTTTAAGATGTTGATATTTTAGTTGTAAATTAAAATGTTCAACTTCTAGTTTAGAAAATGTTTAACCAAATTGTCGTGATCATCCGGTTCAATTTTCTCGCTTAGTTCGTAATTAGTTTTTCAAGCTCAATGACACGATCATGGGAGACTTTCAGGCAACCGATAATTCATGAAATTTGGAAGCATTAATGGAACAATTTGTAGCGATGAAAACACATCTTGAGCAATACATTCGTAAATCGGGTTCTCATTTAGTGTATGCAAGTTCTTCCTCTCAATCTCATTATATTTTAGTGCTCGCTCATAGTCATTAACTTCAACTATCATTGCATCAAATTCCTTTTCCATTCCTTAATATCGGTTTCTATCCCTTTTAAGACTCTCAAAGTGATCTTTTAGAAGTTTAAAGAAAGGCATGACCTCGCTTAAATAACATTCTTTCATTTGCTCAAAACCCTTTCTCCTTCGGTTATACCGGTGGATGTGATCCTTTTCTTGCAAGTTTTCTCAAAATCAACAAATAGTTGAAATATAACATATTGGCTAATTAAGGTCTTGCTTTTAGTGGCAATTGTTCTAGGAACAAGATGCATTGGTGTATTAGGAGGATACACAATCGCTCTAGGCATTTTCCAAAGGGAGGGTTTGTTACAACAATATTTTGACTTTCTCGCTTATCTAAATCCATTTTCCGTAAAACTTGTTCGGAGTCAACAATGTCTCGAGGCTTAAACATGTTCAAGGAAATCCAGTTTTCCTTCTTGTAATCATAGGGTGTGATCTTTATTTTCTTCTCTTTACATTTAGGATCATCTAATTTTTGTTCATCTTTTCCCTAGTGACTTCATCGATTTCTTATCTTCCTCGATTGCACTCAACGCAACTAGGTTTCGTCTAGGTTTAAGGATTTCATTGCCATCATAAAGAACCTTATGAGCATTTCTAGCCCTTTTAATGACCTCTGGATTTGGTTCCTCAACAAGGGAATGCTATGTTTATCGCTTAAGACTCTATGCTTAGTGATCATGTGAGCAATCGAATGGTGTTCCCTTGTATGTACAACTTGTTTTCAAGTTTGTTTTCAAAGTTTTCGATTAGAAAAATCTTTCAAGAGTTTTGATTCCTTTGCATTAAATTCTTGCTTAAGCATTTTCACATTTTCTTGAAGTTCTTGTTTTGCTTAGCAGCTTTAGAAAGCTTTTCTTGCAAGGAATTTAGCTCTTGTTTTAATACTTCTTTCTAAAATTACTTTTCTAATGATTGTACGCACTTGGTCATCCATTTCCGCTTCACGAGGTCAACTCAAATTTTGCACGTTGTTCATAGATAGCAACACGTTCTTTATAGGCATTTAGTTCGTAAATTACGTAATCATCGAGGCACATGCGGTGAATTCATCAAAACATGGTCATTGTTGATCGCAGAAGATGCATCACTTGGTACAACTTCACTTTCACTTTGTTTCGTGATATTGATCATATGGGACAATATTGATATTACCCATATTTTCAACATTTGATTCAATAGTTTCGATTGATTGTACTTTGTCATGCATCATTACATCAACATCATCGTATAGTTTTAATACCTCGAGATGAGTCTGTCTTTGGATGAGCCGACTTGTGGTGAAGAAGAGACCTGGGAGAAACCATTGGAGAAATGCTAGCCATAAAAATTGTGTGTGCGATGGGTCCATCATCCACATCAGTCGTATGCATCACAATCGGCGACTTGAAAGGCATTCGATGATTGTGACCTATCTCTGAATAGGCCGCCATCCACATCTCGCATCATAGGTCTTGGCATTGCCTCGCCTAGAAACAACAATTCCTCTTCATCCAAGCGGCACCATTATCCCGAGCTTGTACAAGCGACATCTTATCTCGGTAATCGGCGATTCTGGGCGCTTTGGAGATGTGCGTTCCTTGCAATGTGTCCTCACCACCACAGTTATAACATTTGATCGACTTAGCTTGACCTTGATTACCATTCCTTCCTCGATTTCGATTACCAACATAACCTCTACCACTCCACCTCTTCCCCGATCATCTGTCTTTCCGAATCGGTTGCACCACGATCCTCCCATCTTTAACAAGAGCTTGATTGTGTGGGTTAGATCTGTTCGAGGTTGTTGTTGGTTTGTGGAGAGAATTCATGTTTTGACTAATCGGAAGAGCTAGTTGATTAATGAAGTTACCAGCGTGTGCATCAAGATCGACTTGTTTGAACATAGGATCGGAATGAGTTTGTGATTACCATTTCCATGGGTATGACTTGTGAGGCTTTAGTTGTGATTCGATGTTTGAGTAGAAGGCGGTTGAGTCATTAGACGAGCTTGTCTCTCCCGGTTGGTTTTGAGCGATTAAGAATCAGTTTTCAAACATAGCATGTCTCTCATTCAAGGAGGAAGGCATAGAGTTGCTCATAGTTTGTATTCTTCAATCCTTTAGTGAGCTTCACGAGGTGACAAACTTGTGCCATTCGGGATTCATGTTGTTCACAAATTTTGAGTTCGGTGAATGTTAGGCATAGTCATTCGATGTTCCTCATATCATTCACCAACTTGTGAAATCTCACATAGTACTCATAGACACTCTCATCCGGTTTCATCTTGAAGTGTTCAAATTAAATCATAGAGTTGTGATTCTCTGTCTTCCATAGTTGGTTCGTAACACGAGAGAAACATCTTGACATTATCCCATCTTGCCTTTGCTTGGTGTTGTGATTGATCGACTTGTAGATGTCTTTAGGAAGACCTTGAAGAACAATGTTAAGCCCCGATATCAAGCATCGAATCTCTTTTTCTCCTTATCATCAAGCTCATCATACATCTTTGGTCCGTCCATTCCGTAAATCGAGTTCCATCTTGAAGATCAAGTACATCTCTAGTCGTCTCAACTCGATACGGTCCTTTATCAATGGATTTGAGAATGTTGACACCATTTTCCTTTCCAAGACAAGACAATCGATTCGTTGAGCCCAAGAATCGTAGTCGATTCATCAAGCATGGGTGGACTAGTATCTCAACCACCGCTTGAACATCCTCGGCAATAGTGGAGATGATAGTAGGAACGTTGGTAGACATGTTAACAGATTGTGCGGGATTTTATAACTCTATGATTAAACCGAAATAGATTCTTTCACGGATTTTACTAAATCAAGAGAAAACCGTAAAAATCACCCGAGTCGCTAGAAGATAATGCACCAAGTCGCTAACACCTAATTCGCTATACCACCAAGTCGCTAAACAAAGGCAAGTCGCTAAATAGTAACTCGCTAAGCCTCAAGTCGCTAGCAAAATTTTGGCGACAATTCGCTAATCAAGTCGCTAAAGATTCAAGTCGCTAAATAGCAACTCGCTCATCGACCAAGTCGCTAACACAAGTCGCTACCCGTAGTGGAGAGTCCACTACTTGTCTTGTAAGTCGCTAGACCTAAGTCGCTAGCTCCAAAACCGCAACTCGCTACAAAATTGTAAAGCAAGTCGCTACTAAGAAACAAATCCGTAGGTCAAGTCGCTAGCAAGAAAACAACACAAACATCACTTTTCAATCCAAAACAACCCAACCAAGATGATTCAAGCTACCAAATGAAAACCTAAACACTTGTGATGATTCTAAACGTAAAAGTACTAACAAAATCCAAGCTTTAACACAAGAAATCAACCAATGATGCACAAACCACTAAACTTTTCAAACTCAAAACCACCTAAAACCAATGATGTGCAAGATATGATCTAACCATGGCTCTTGATACCAATTGTAAGATATTGGTTTCACTTACACATCAAACCATAACATCAAGTTGGCGTATAAGTGGAATTCTAGAGAGAAAGTTAGAGGTTTAGGGAACTTAGTGAGAGAAAGTGAAATATATTATTATGAGCTCCAACTCTCTACCTTGGGAGGTAGAGAGTATTTATAGTCTTACATAAACGCCACAACGGGCATGGATCGAGGCATACTGCTGGTAAAGACCGTCAGTCCTCCACGGTGTTACTAAACTAAATACTACTTAACATAAAATAACTACGACTACGAGCTTTAACGATTACATATACTTGAGGTGACCGACTCTTTAATACATGGAATTTCTAATTCCTAACATATTACGTATATTGTTCCAAATTTGAAAGTATTTTGCATACAATGGTAATTTTCAAAATTTATTGCGTACATCGTATGTTTTAAAAACTATGTTGCATATCTTTAGCTTCACCCTACAATTAATAATGTAAATTGTGCTTCATAAGAATACTAATCGTGATGTAAAAAAGAATACTAGTTAAACAAAGACGTGTAGATAGTATACCACTCATACACATATAAACCGTCCATATACTATTTTGAAACTAATAATTGTTACATGTTTAGAACTAACATCTATCATTTTAAAATGTCCATCTATTATCTTGGAGCTGTTTATGGGCCTTTTATAATTTGATCATGTTTGAATTGAAATTTCAGTGTTTAAAAGTTGTTTGGACAAAAGATATATTGCTATTTTCTTTTCTTATAAGCCTGTTCGATCCAATGGTTCCGCAGTTGAACGTTGATCCGTGAACCGACCTTTTGTCCGAGTCAATAAAAATAAAAAGTGGATTTGAAAACATTGGTCAGTACTCATCAAAATTTATTAGCTTTAGATCCAAGATGTTTTCTATTTTAAACAAGTACTAAGAGCATAAGGTTTAGTGGCTAGAGCAAACTGTCATGTATGTGTCACTTCATCATTTTCTTTCACTTCTCTTATCAATCACACACGTAAAAACATCCTCCTCATTAACTTGAAGCCAAAACCTCACTTTTAAACCCATCACATACAATTAAAACATAAACTCAACATACAAACCAATTAAAAACACACAAAATTTTCATTTGACCCATGCCAATTTTTTCACTTTGAGGTGTGGGTATGGTAGCGTTGGTATCCATGTTAAGGTTTAACATTTGGTGTTAACACAAGACCACACCATGTGACATGTTAAAGGTCAAACCTTAACATTACGTTATTCCTTAATGCACGTTAAATCCATTTTCGCTTTTTGTTTTTGTTTTTGTTTTTGTTTTTTTTTTTGTTTTTTTATTTTATTTATGCCTCTAAACGAGGGGTTGTTTCGAGGGACGAGCTAGGGGTTCCTGGTGCTCGGGCACCCCATGGAAATTTTCAATGTAGTGTTAATTTTTGAAAAAACATCGATTTTTCTTAAAGTCATCTTAAATGCACCGGTCCATCGAAATATGTTTCTAGTATTAGTATTCAATTTTTTGTGCACCGGTCATATTTAGTTACGGTTCCATCTCTAGTTGTTTTTGTAAATTGTTGGTGAGTTAAGGTTTAATCTTGAGAATTTTATGATAAGAGGTGTTATTTTGTTGAGTTAAAGTAAAATGTTAAAGCTAACATAACGACGTGACATTATATTAAGGTTTAACCAAAGTTATTAGAGAGGGAGGGAGCACGGGTAAGGATTCGGTACTTTACCCGAGCGGTAATAACACACCGCCTTCGGTATGAAAATCGGGTACCAAAATCGTGGTACCAAGCCGAGTGTGAAATGTGATGTTTGATTGGGTTTTTGACCGTTGGAGCCAAACGGTCGACTTAAAAAAAGTTACCTTTAAAACCAAATATTACTCTCTTTATTTTCAAATAAAACACATACTAAAATCTCTCAAAACAAAAATAATTGCCAAAATGTCTTCCGATTCTTCCGAATTCAATGCATTATTCCATCTTCGTCCGACGAGATATCCACGGGTAGCTCGTTGCAATACTTGCTTCAATCGGCTCAAGATCTTGCGGACACGGCAAGCTCTAGCCGAACTAGCGTAAATCGTCAGCTGCAATAGGTCTTCAAAGCGTTAGAGAATGATTGGTTCGTTGAAACACCAAAGTACAACGAAGAGTACTTTAAAAAAAAATTCGAATGGAGAAGAGCATGTTTTTGCAAATAGTGGGCGACATTGAAGCGACATTGAAGCGAGATACCCATATTTTAAATATTGTATGTGATTTTATGTATGGAAAAAAAAATCGGGTACAAATTGGTGACCACTCCCTCCACTTAGGGTATGGTTAGGGTAAAATTGGGTACTTTTGATGTGTAGAGTTGAGATCCATGTAGATCCTTGAGTAACCATAGAACCAACCAATGAATCTCAACCTTCCAATCCAATTACATCCAAAGGCTAAGATTAAATCCTACATTTACACTTAGAGGGCAAAAATGTCAATTTATAAACTAAAAAAATAAACCTTACCTCCATTATTTACCTAAAATTATCGGTGAAAAAAACACACACACATACACAATGATCGATCCACCAGCCCACCTCCACCACAGCTCCACCACCATCACAGCCCACCACCATCACCGCTTCCATCACCATGATCGATCCAACACCATCACAGCCCACCACCATCACCGCTCCATCACCATGATCGATCCAACACCATCATCAATCCAAGACCATCATCGCCCACAACCATAATCGCTCCACCACCATCACCGCTCCACCACCATCATCGATCCACCATCATCACCGCTCCACCACCATAACCTCTCCACCATCCTCACCGTTGGTAATGGAAAACAATGATGTTGTTGATGAAAATAGATATGAAGATGAGCTTATGGTGGATGCTGAGGTTAATATTGATGATGATATATTGGTGGATGCTGAGATTATGGAAGAAGAAGATACACCTGTTATTCAAGGTAAAGAAGAAAAGGATCATATATGATTCTGTTAATTTTTTGCTTATTCTAAATAGTATAAAATAGCTTATTGCTTGGTAGGATAACCAAAGGTTTATTTTCTTTTTGGTAGCTTATTGCTTTGTTTCTTTGGTTAGTTTGAATATTTTGTGGAATCATATCTAATTCTAGTGGAATTACACATGGTGTATAGATGCACACCATGTGTTTGATGAAATGCGTCTGCGAAGAATCACATATGATTCGATAGAATCATATGTGATTCTTCAGACTCATATATTTTAGTTTTCTGAATGATTCTGAATCATATATGATTCCTACTGAATCACATATTTTAGTTTTCTGAATGATTCTGAATCATATATGATTTTTAATGTTCATGATATAGATGCACAACATGTGTTTGATGAAATGCGTCTGCGAAGAATCACATGTGATTCGATAGAATCATATGTGATTCTTCAGAATCATATATTTTAGTTTTCTGAATCATATGTGATTCTTCATAATCATATATTTTAGTTTTCTGAATGATTCTGAATCATATGTGATTCCTACTGAATCACATATTTTAGTTTGTCTGTTACATTGATATGTTTATGTAATAAAAGGAGAAATCATATATGATTCCTATTGAATCATATATGATTCAAAGGAAAATCATATATGATTCTATGTGAATCATACTTTGATTCTGTTATGAAAATTAATGTTTCTAATTCTTTTAATGTAACTCACTATACGATTCTCATCATGACACCAAGACCAACTTTATATGCACATGAAGAAACTCCTGAGGATCGGTGTCTTTGGGAACCCGTTGTTGATCATATTTATTTACCCATTGAGGGAAAAAGTTTAAAACGATAGAGGAATGTATTGAAATGTACAACAAATACGTTGAAGAAGCGTGCTTTGAAGTTAAGAAATAGGCAGAGAAATACAAAAGTGGTTTGGTAAAAGTAAGTACCTTATGTGTAATAGGAAGGCGCTCCAAAAGACATAAATATCAACACATTGGATCTTAAAAGCGTTGATAAACAAGTCGAAATACAAGACAACGGGTAACAGTTGTATGGCGCGAATATTCATAACTTTGGATCCTATTTCGGAGAATACGAAATAACTAAATTTGTTGCTAAGCATAATCATTTAATGATTCCAAAAGAGTATGAGCATCTAACAAAGAAACAAAGGAAGATGACTCAAGCGGAAAAATGCTCAGAAAGCTTCAAACTTCGGACTTGGTGCAACAAAGGCACACAATTTGTTATGTAGCATGAAAGGTGGTTCTCAATATGTTCATGGCACAAGTAGTGATTTCAAGAATCATCAAAGGGATATAAACGTATGCATAGGTGAAAGTGACGCACAAATGTTGATAAACAAAATGGAAAACCGAAGAAATATGTTCCAAACTTTACATTTCATTATATGGTTGAAAAAGTGAATTGGTTGCCATGTTTTGGGTGATGAAGTTGCCAAATGCAACTATAAGGAATTCGGAGATATTGTGTCATTTGATGCAACATTCGTAACCAACAAGTAAGTCTCTTCTCAACTCGATTCACATGTTATTTACATGAAGCACTTGTAATTCAATCAATCTCACATATGATTCTATCTGAATCATATATGATTCTCATTAAATCACATATGATTCTTTCAGAATCATATATGATTCTCATGGAATCCCAAATGAATCTCACAGAGTCATATATGATTCTCTCAGAATCACATATGATTCTCTCAGAATCATATATGACTCTCATGGAATCCCAAATGAATATCACATAATCATATATGATTCTCACATACGATATGGTGTGAAAATTGTGATATTCAGATACGATATGGTGTTTGTTCCATTCACCGGGATAGATAATCATAAAAAGTGCGTGACATTGGGTGCGGGAATGCTTCTAAGAGAAGATGAAGAAGCTTACACATGGCTACTAAAATCATTCATGACTGCACATAAAAAACAACCAAAAATGATTGTAACGGATCAAGATGGAGCCATGAAGTTAGCAATTGAAGCGCTTTTATCGAATCCAAACATAGACTATGTATGTGGCATATCACACAAAAATTCCATCAAGGTATTTTAATTCGTATACTATTTTAATATTGAGAAATATAATCTGCCAATTAGAATCACATATGATTCTATGTGAATCACATATGATTCTATGTAAATCACATATGATTCTATGTAACATGAAATTTTCTCACAGATTTGTAAAAAGATCTATAATGAAACTGATTTCAAAAAGCGCTTCAACAAGATTGTGTGGAACATGTTCATGGAACCATTGGAATTTGAAGAAAAATGGAAAAAATTGATTGAAGATTTTGGATTGCAAGACCATAAATGGATGAAAAAGATGTTTAGACTTAGAGAAATGTGGCTACCAGCTTATTTTATTGACTCTCCATTATTTGGATTGATGAGAACTACTTCAAGGTCCGAGAGTGAAAATGCATTCTTTAGACATTTCACAAATCATGGGTCAACATTAGTCAATTTCATGATGTGCTTCGAATCAGCAATGGAGAGGCAAAGGTATAGGCAAGAACAATTGGATTTCAACACATTTGACTCAGCTCCAAAACTTTCTACAAAGTTAAAGATGGAACTCCATGCATATAAAGTATACACAAGATCAATATTTCTGCTTGTTCAAAGGGAAATAAATGAAGCTTGTTGGTCTTGCACAATAGAAGAGTTTAAAACTGAAGAGGATTGTGAGATAGTTAGGGTTAAAGATAGGAATGCAGATGCTTATAGGACACTTTCTATAGAAAAGAAGAATCAAAAGGTAGCGTAATACAAGGTAAATTTACTTCCAACTGTTGAATATTCTTTAGTCGTTACTATCTCGACATGAAATCATATATGATTCATCCAGAATCATATGTGATTTACATATAATCATATATGACATTATGTGGAATCATATATGATTTTACATAGAATCATATATGATTTTACATTGAATCATATATGATTTTATGTAGAATCATATATGATTTTATGTAGAATCATATATGATTTTACATAGAATCATATATGATTTTACGTAGAATCATATATGATGCTCACAAAATCATATAGGTTTCAGTACTAAAAAAGTTCTAATTTTATTTCCTTCCTGTTCTACAATTAGGTTCTGCGTTCTCTTAAAGACGGGTCAGTGGAATGTACTTGTAGGCATTTTCTTCGATTCGGGTTTTTATGTCGACATGCATTCTGTGTTTTGAAGAACCGTGATGTTCAAAGCATCCCTGAAAAGTACATATTGAAGCGTTGGAGAAGGGATATAATACCACCTGGTTTGAGAAGAAATACAAACAGGTATGGAGAAAAGAATGAACCAATTGAAAAATTAACAAATGAGGCTACTTTTGTGGTAGACGAGTGTTATATTTTGTTGAGTAAAGATGAAGCCAATTTAGGAAAGTTTGTGGAACAATTGAAATCAATGAAGAAGAAAATTGAGGATGAAATGCCTAACCCTCCGTCACGCAAAACAAGAGATGTAATTAAGGATATATATGCAGTTGAAAAACCTAAAAAACATGTGGTCAAAAATCCATCCAATGCTTCAAACAAAGGTTGGTCGAAACAAAATCGTAGAAAGAGTGGAAAAGAAATGGCACTTGAAGGAACATCTAAGAGGAAAAGGAAATGTGGATTCTGTGGTGAGAAGACTAACAATCACAAAGAAGATGACATGTCCATTGAACCCAAAGTATATTGCAAAACTTGCAAGAATTGTCTTGAAAAACAAGCTAGAACTCGATGCGGGTGAACAAGCAACGACAAACATCGAAATCGACGGGTGAACAAGCGTTTACTAACGCTTGAATGTCATACTTTCTTTATATTTGGTTATTATTTATTTTTAATTGAAAAGTTACATACATTTTTAATTGAAAAGTTACCTTTGTTTAATTGAAAAGTTACATAGTGCAAATCATATAATCATATGTGATCCGCTCCTTATTTCAAGATAACTGTTGTTTATTTCAAGATAGATCATATATGATTTTCAAAATCATATGTGATCCGCCTTGAAACATATATGATCTTTGACAATCATATATGATTTCAAAATCTTATGTGATCTACCATCATCGATTACTCCCCAAAAGTATAATCGTTGTTTATTTCAAGACGGATCATATATGATTTTCAAAATCATATATGATCCGCCTTAAGCTATATATATAATATGTTGCTTATTTCAAGATGATCATATATGATTTTCAAAATCATATGATCCGCTGAAGCATATATGATCTTTTGACAATCATATATGATTCAAGATGATCATATATGATTTGCACAAAAGTCATATGATTCACACATAATCACATCGATACTACCAATCGATAATATAGCAAAATAGGGTAAGAAAACATTTAAACTACCAATCGATACTACCATCATCAAGACTACCAAAATGAGTACCCATCGCTTTAAACTAACATCCATACTACCATCGACTACCCATCGCTTTAAACTAACATCAAGACTACCAAAAACTACCCATCGATACTAACATCGCTTTAAACTAGCATCACTACATAAACTATCATGACTACCATCACTTAGGAGCATGAACAACCTCATCCTTCTTAGGATCCTTTTCACGCTCCATACTGCTCTTAATAGCATTCACAATAATTAAAATCATGTTCTCTTGTGAATCTCACCGAACCTATATGCCAAATCGTACATTTTTGTGAATGTTCATTCAAATCATGCAAGAGGATCTTGGTAGCAATCTTAAACCTCATCCTCCTTAACAATGAAACATGCTTTGCTCGATTCTCGCATACGCACCAACTTCCCATTTTGCAACAGATCACCAACATAAGACTCCATATGAATCATCGCAAAAACTCCACACCTACATGATTGCTCTTAGTCTGCCATTTCATCCTTGGAACTCGTCCTCTAACTTTAGAAACAGCAGCATATTTTGATGATTATGTTCTTGCAGAAACCTCGAAAAAACTTTTCTACAAAAAATAAAAACATGGTTAAAAAATGTACATAAATCACATATAAGTTGTATAAAAATCACATATGATTTTTAAAAGAACTTGCCAGAAGTTCACAAACGTCCTTGTAGGAATTGTAGGTTCTAGAATCAGAATTATCAAGGATGATCTCGATGTTGCACTCTTCTTAATGTTGAAAACAACAACATAGAAATGATCGGAGATACGAATCGGGAAAAACGCCTATTTCAACAAAATAAAGGAAAGTTAAAACTCAAATTCAAACTTCTACAAAATTAAATTTCTAATGGAATGAGAAGTTACCAATTCAATATCTGCAAGAGACCTAGAGGCATTGTCATTGTCATTTTAAAATGAGCCAACATCTCCTCCGAAAACATATTCCACCGCTTCATCTTCATCAATAAGTTTTTAACCATAGCTTCATCTCAGATTAAACAATAAATCATATGCTATTTTAGTACTTGAACTAAATCATGTTTATGTGTAAAATATCGAATCATATATGATTCACTCAAAATCGATATGAATCGTGTGAATCATGTATGATTACTCGTGATCATATATGAATCGTGTGAATCATATATGATTATTCTGATGAGAATCATATATGATTCTGAATAATCATATGTTATTTACTTAGAATCATATATGATTCACACAGAATCATATATGATTAATAAGAATCATGTATGATTATTCAGAATCATGTATGATTATTCAGAATCATGTATGATTCTCATTAGAATAACGTATGATTCTCAGCAAATATGATTCACTTAGATAACATACGAGTAAAAACTGATAGAAAAAGTTGAATTAAAATAAAACTGATTGAAAAAGTTTAATTAAAATAACTTACAATACAATTCGTGGAAAAAATGCCTTTTGGTGACGGATCCTTTTAAGCGATTCTTCATAATTCAAAGACCGCCCCCAAGAGTCAACAACATTTGCATCTATCCACAAACTTGGTGCCAACGTCTCCATGTTTAATCGTATAGACGATACCTCATGGTTACCGAACTAGTTTGAAAACCGCTTCACTAAATTGAAAACAAAAAAAAGTGAATTAGAAATGCTATTACGTAAATAAAAATAAAGACCAAAACAAATAAAAATAAAGTAAACTTACAACTTATCGCCTGCATTGAAAACAAGCTATTCCCCAACTCAAACTCAAGCCTCTTAAGAAGAGCGATAATCGGCGCCTTCTTATTCATGTATGGTGATGATGTAAGAAGATGGCTTAGGAACTCTTTTCTTAGGAGATGAACGAGTAACCACTGCTCAGAGTGCGAGGACACTCAATGTTAACCTACCGAACAACCCGAGGCCGCTTAATATCATCCCGAATAAAAACAAATTTTTAGTTACAAAAGATTAAAAGAACAAATTATAAAAGATTAAAAGATTAAAAGAATCATATGTGATTCAGAGAGAATCACATATGTGATTCAGAAACTCGGTATTATCGGTACATCCTCTTCATCTTCAGAGAGAATCACATATGTGATTCACAGAGAATCACACATGTGATTCAGAGTAAAGAATCATATGTTACTCGACTTGAAACTTGTAAGATCAAACTGCTAAGATAGAAGGGTTAAACAAAGTACATCATAATAGGCATCGCAAATACAGTCAATCACCTCTCCGACCCAATCAATATTTGTTTCAATCCATCGCAGATAACGCTTTCTTCAAGAATTATTGGTACTTCCGCTTCATCTTCAACAATGACCTCAAGCAAGAGTCTCGCTTCCAAATTATCTCCTCAACATCTTTGTTGTCACCATCAATGTTCTCACCATCATCGATCCTCCTCCATCTCCGGATTAAAATCATCAACATGAACATTTTCAAATAATATAACATCTTTAAATACTCCTCCATATTTCTCGATAATTCAAGAACTTCTTCGTCATTCGGGAACTCAAGATTAGCCTTTTTCGTAAGATCTTCAAGTTCAACCTTCTCACGAGATATGTTTGAAAGCTTGTTTTAATCATCTTGCAAAACTCAAGATAAAACAAAATCATATAATACATGTCACATAAAACCAAGTGAAAATATTGAATAACATGTCAATTAGTCTTTAGTCATATGTGAGTGATTCTGTTTGAATCACATATGATTTTAATCTAAATCATATATGATTCTGTCAGAATCACATATGATTCTATCTGAATCATATATGATTCTGTCAGAATCACATATGATTCTTTCTAAATCACTTATGATTCTATCAGAATCACATATGATTCTCTCTGAATCACATGTGATTCTTTTGAATCATATCTGATAGTAGTTCAAACAAATAATTCAAAAAAGACAGGAAAAGAGTCTAACCTGTTTATCAGTAGGAGGCACACAGGAAGTACGAGCCTTGCTCACATTCACCCCACCATCATAAAAACCTTCGGTTTCATGTACTTCAGATTCACTCCATTCTGCATGCAAATCCAATTTGCCTATGACTTTTTCTTCAATTTCAAGCTTTTGCCGTAGATTCATTGAAGTTGTGCTCCAGTTTCTGATAGCAGGACGGTAACGGATAACATTTAAACGCTCAAATTTTGTGGAATCAAGATACAGGAGCTGTTAAAAGAAAGAAAATTCACAATGAGATCATAAAAAAGCATACACAAAAACAGTAAACATAAAAAGTATAAACTTACAATCAAGAAGCACACTGGACCAATATAGTAGCCTTTAAGTCTTTGGGAGTTCACTATATTTGAGACAACAGTAAATGTAACCACACCAATCAATTTGGGCAATGTTAGTATCTTCGAATACGCCTAACCACATTCAAATTAACAAGCGCCTTCATTGTATCACTTTACCCATCACATTTGCAAATAACATAAGAAAGTTGACTTTAAACATGAAGTCAACTCGCTCGCGATGGACAACTTTGAAGCAATATGACTAGCTCGGATATCCTTCAACTTCATTGGATAAACCGATTCAACCACAACTTCACAAAAGGATCATCAAGATATCTCTCGGTAAATCAAATAAAGAAATTTCACCGAGAGGAATTCCTAAGATCTCGTGGATTTTCTCACGAGTGACAAGAATCGTCCTTTCTCCAACACAAACTCGTAAGTTTTGTTATTAAACTTTGATACCACAAACCTTGCCAAACGAGATGGAAGCGTGTCAATAGAAACCATGTGCAATGAAGAAAAACCAATATCCGCCAAGAAAGATTCCATGTCAACTCTCGCATCACGGATTGTAGAAAACAAGCTAGAAGGAATTGTCCTAGATAAGAGAACATTAAATTTACTCAAATACTCATTCCTCTCAACTGCTCTAAGAAGAGGTTTCTTCTTCTTCTCCTTATCTGAATCTGAATTCAATACACGCTCAATCTTCACTTTAACCTTCTCTTCACCTTTAACAAATGCTCCTTCTTAGGCTTCAATAAACCTACAAACCTTCTTCAAAGATTTCTTAGGCTTGAGACATTTTCTTCTTCCGACTTAGAAAACGCCTTTTCTTAGTCTCTCAAACATCCTTCATTTCCTTGACACGTTTCTTAGCCCTTTGATCTTTTGAGTCGCTATCGACTTAGAAATCTCTTTCTTAACCTTTTACTCTTTCCTTTTACACTCTTTGATTTTAAATTCTTAACTAATCGCTCATCCTCTTCACTTTCCTCACCACTTTCCTCTTCACTTCCTCTTCTTCATTAGACGCATCCCTTCCTCGTCCTCACCCTCATACTTGTACTCATCACTTTCACTAGAACCACTGCCTTCATCTAATTGCTCCTCGACGCTAAATTTTTATATGGTGTTTTGGTTTGGTTTTGGTTTGACAAGAGGTTTGACAAGAGGTTTCACAAGAGGTTTGACAAGAGGTTTGACAAAGAGGTTTGACAAGAGTTTCACAAGAGATTTAATAGTAGATTTAACAAAGAGGTTTAACAACGGTTGATTTAGAGGAGTCCTATTCTTCGTCACTACTCCCTTTGTCATCTTCACATTGCCGCTTTTTATCGACCGCATCAAAATTTTAAATGTTAATAACCCGTAAATAATCTACTACAATATGATTGTTAATAACTCAAACATATGATTCTAGTATGATTCTACTAGAATCATAGTAGAATCATGTATGATTCTAGTAGAATCATACATGATTCTGCTAAAATCATATATGATTCTAGTAGAATCATATATGATTCTAGTAGAATCATATATGATTTAGAGTAGAATCATATATGATTTAGAGTAGAATCATATATGATTCTAGCACTATAGATAAATCAGTACTAAAGAAATAAGCTACAATGGCTAATTAGGTTTCACAAGCTCAAATGAGTTGAAACCTACTATATTGAACTTGTAACAACTGATTCCAACTTATTGAGACCAAAAAATAACCTAATAAGTCGATAAGTGATAACATTTCCTTAATCATACACACACAAACAAGGGTTTACAAAATTAAGTCATGGCGATAATGATAATGATGATGCTCGCACATCGCTTTATCCGGACAACGATAACTGTTTATATCACCACCATCTTTAATCCAATGACCATACAATCTATGATCTATTGAATCGTGTTGATTCTCCTAGTACCGATAGCATAAAATCCCTGAGACCAAGTGCTATCACTCTATCGGACAACCCATAAATGCTGGAAATAGATACACAAACTCACACATAAAAGCTTAGATTTCTTATACGTATTAGACAACGCTAGATGATGAAACTAAGCAACATGAACAGTTTAGTTTTGAACACACATACAAATATACAATCATAAGTAGCAAAGTACTTGCTCAAACAGAAACCATACTCCCTACGCTTATTTTGAACACACATACAAATATACAATCATAAGTAGCAAAGTACTTGCTCAATCAACTTAAGTTTTGCATGGTTAATAAAACTAGAAATCCACATCAAGCTATGCATGGTTAGCTACACTGTACTCACCATCAACATCGGGAGGATCTCTCATTTTCATCTTTACGCCATCAATATAACCATCAGATCGTCACTTAAAGACCCCGATCATCAACTTCATTGTTCTCAACAATATTTGAAGAAAATTGCACAATCTTATTAGTTTTATTACTTGTTTATATCCATGGGTCGGGTAACTAAAAGACTTGATTATTAAAACATTATTGTACTACCTCCCACTTATAAAAGACTTTATCGCATTATTCCCACTTATATCTCAGATTATTCCTCACTTAAATCGCCCATAATAATCAGAACTACCTTCCCACTTTCTCGGTGGAAATCTCCGGTATGTTACTCTTTGATGGGGCTTTTGTGCCTATAAACCCGAGAAAACAAGCAAAGTAAATGTACTTTTCTTCTCTTCTTTACCAAAAATTACATGAGTTTCAAGCAAGAAAAGAGTGTAGTTTTATCGGATCTCTATTGTGCAGAGAGACCCGTAATGAGGAGCTTGGGTCGTTTTATCCCGGGACGTCGTGGTTGATAGTCCCTTGCACTATATTGGCATACTACTAACGTCTTAAAGAGAGCGACCTAGTCGACTCAACCCAGCATTTCATTCGGTGTTTTTTGTTCTCGTTCTATTTTGCTACAACATAAACGAATATCATTACTTAAACTTTAAACAACCTAAAACCAAGGCAACCAAAGAATCCCTAACACCTCCAAAATATGAATCAGATAAGTAAACAAATACTCCTTAAAACACTTGGTGTTTCATCAGATAATAAAAATGATAATGAACATGAAACTAATAAATTCATGAAGAAAAAATAATAATAAGCTCATAAAAATCAACATCATCAACATCATCGCAAACCAAACATCAACATCATCGCAATAAATTTCTAACTAATCCAACAAACTCATAAAAAAGCAGCAGAATCAGATTATGAAAATTTCTAACATCAACATCAAACATCATCGCATTAAATTTCTAACTAATCCAACAAACACATTAAAAAAACGTAATATAAAAAAAATCAAAAAATTACCGGCAAGAGTTTGAGCAGATGACGAATCGTTCTTTGATTTATCCTTAGTTTGAGCAGATGATGAAACCATTATTCATATCATTTGGGGAAAAAATTAGGGTTTGGTGTGAGTGGTTTAATGAGAGAAGATTAGGCGAGAGGTGAGAGGTGAGAGTGAACCGGTAAGTGTGAGAGGTGAGAGGTGCGAGTGTGTTAAATGTTGGGTGTTAAATGACCGATTCACCCTCTAAGTGTAAATGTAAGATTTAATTTTAGCCATTGGATGATATGTGGATGAGAGGCCAAGATTAATTGATGGGATCTATGGTAAAAAATGGTTCTATACGGAACTTTTGCCTTGATGTGTAATATTTTTATTGGATGGAGGTAAGATGGCACCTAGGATATTAGGTGACCACTCCCCCCTCCCTTACACCTTAAGCTCTTACGTGATGATTTGTACACATTGAGATTTGATTTGTACACTCTTATGCATAGTAGTTAAAGTTCGAATATATAAACAAGACAAGGTTAACGTAAGTTGGGTCATCCAATCAAAATATTAAGTGTCGAATCGTTTCGCTAGCGAAAGAGGAGGGGCAGTAACATGCTTTTGGCTCGAGCCAAATGACCGCCACATATTAGACGAGGGGGTGTTACTGCACACGATACTCTAAATTCGATACCTATGGTAACAAATAAAAACAAGACACGTAATGAAACACAAAACACCTCCTAGGTCTCCTCACAAACATCACTACCGACAGAGATTCATCATCATTCCTCATCAGATCACGCCTCAAACATCTCCTCTTCATTCCTTAAAACAACAACATTAATCTCATCAAACAAAACACAAACATTCCTTAAAACAAAGACAAGATCCAACCCAAAAAATCTTTCACACTTCCAAGATCCAACCTTAAAAAAAAAAAAAAACATGTCCTCAAACATAATCTTTATCTCAACACTTATAATCCTATGGTACTCATCAAACATAGGTGTACTGTTACTAAACAAACTATTATTATCAAACTATGGTTTCAAATTCCCCATCTTTTTAACAATGTGTCACATGTCAGCTTGTGCTATACTAAGTTATGTGTCTATAGTTTTTTTAAAAATAGTACCGTTACAAAAGATAAAATCCAGGGGACAGTTTTTAAGGATTGGTTGTTTGAGTGTTGTGTTTTGTGGGTCTGTTGTTGGAGGGAATATTAGTTTGAGGTATTTGCCTGTTTCTTTTAACCAGGCTGTGGGTGCTACTACGCCGTTTTTTACGGCTATGTTTGCGTATTTGATGACGTGGAAAAGGGAAGCTTGGGTTACTTATGGTGCTCTTGTTCCTGTTGTTACTGGTGTTGTCATTGCTAGTGGGGTTTGTGAACTTTTTTTCTTTATATAATGTTGCATTGTTGAATTGTTCGGTTTGGTTAAATTAGGATTTGGTTATGTGGTTATTGTTTTTATTATTTGGATTTGATATTGGATCTATTGCCAGCTAGTTTTAGCGGTGAATGAGTGAGTGAGTGATATGGAGTATGGATCTTGATCTGCTGTCCTTTGAGGGTCATACACTTGTCAAGATTTGATTTTTAAGTAAGGGGTGATTGGCATTGTGTTTTAAGAGCTTTGAAATTGATAATTTGATATGGAATAATCAAAAGTGGACAATAGGATATTACAAACAGGGTTACAATAGATTATGTTTAGAACTTGGAAGTGCTTCTGTAGTTTATAGTTATAATCAGATAATGACTTGTTTGAGTGTGTGAAAAATTCTGGTTAAATTAGATAATGATAATCGTTACTGTTGATACTAATCCTAAGCTGATCTTATAAAACCAATTTATCCGACCCATAGATAATCAAATAACTAGAAACTGTAGATAATCACGTTTGCAAGACGATGCCAAACACCCCCCTCAAGTTAACCATGTACCCATTCTTTCTCTTACAAAGTATTAATGTTGTTTGATCCACAACAAATTTGGTCAGGGTGATTTTAGACATATGAGTAAAAGCCAGATACTTTGTTCTGTTAAAAGCACATTTATTTGTTAATTGTAATGTACTAGAGTTTCATTCAGTGCTCATCATGGTTTCTTTATGTTTATCAAGCAAACTAATACGTTTAATTGGTTAATTTGTGGTAGGGTGAGCCAAGTTTTCATTTATTTGGATTCATCATGTGCATAAGTGCGACTGCTGCTAGGGCATTTAAGTCGGTTCTTCAAGGCATCCTTCTTTCTTCTGAGGGGTAAATTCATTATCCAATTATGTCAATGACGCTAGCTTTGCATTATGAAAGTGATTATCTTATTCTTGCATCTTTAAGTTGCAGATATCTGTTTCTAGTTTTGTGCTGGCATTAACAATTGGCATATTATTGGATGTATTTTTTGCAGAGAAAAACTGAATTCCATGAATTTGTTGCTATATATGTCCCCAATTGCCATAGCTGTTTTATTGCCCGCAGCACTTATAATGGAACCAGATGTGATAGATGTCACCATATCTCTGGCATTGAAACATAGATTCATGTGGCTACTGCTTGTGATTAATTCAACTATGGCTTATGCAGCTAACTTGGCCAACTTCTTGGTCACTAAGAACACAAGTGCATTGACACTACAGGTTCGTCCCTCTCCTGCTTTTAGTTATTTTTGCACTTTCTCTGTATTAGAGGTGTTAACAGGTCAAATTGGTTATTTTAAGCGTAGTTCGAAACAGGTGGGGTCGGTTTGTTTGGCCAGTACAAATAATTATTATAGACAAAACCTATATTTAAAAAAAAGAAAGAAAATGTAATTGTAGAGATGAAATGATTTACATGGTTGTAAGCATTTAAATAAGCTTTTAAGTAACTTACAGCCCACATGACACGCATGGACTTCGGCCCATTTTCTCTACCTGTTATTAACAAGTTAAAACCGGGAATGACATTTTATCATATGATTGAGTTCCCATGTTTAATAATTGCGTTTTCGATTGCATTCCTTTTAAAGTATTATGTAGAGCTGTGACCTGAAACCCTTGCTTCCAAAAAAGAGATGCAAAATTTACTTTTAGAGGTTAAACCTAATACTTACAAGTTCACCATATACATGGATTTCATATCAAAACTTGAGTAATGTATTTCAACTGCAATCCTTGTGGTGAAGCTTGACGTTTCAACCAATTTTTTGTGTGAAAGTGAAAAAAATTAAAAACACAATGACCTTATTTTTTTGGAATTGAAAATTAATTTGTTTGACCTAAAAAGTCGAACAATATACTAATGCCTAGTTTAAAAGGTCTTCATATAAAGAACAAACTGAGTAGGAATAGCTTCCTGTAACTCAATTTATGTTTATCAAAAGGGTGTAATTGTGTAGTAAACTTTGTGCAGTAACTCACATAATGCATGAGGTAACTTTATCATGAGTAATCACATGAATTTGCACTAATAAACACCCAGTTACACGATACAACTATATTGTGGTGCTTCTTAGACCCCTATCAAAGTACAGTATCATATTTGCTAGAGGTGACAATCCCAACCCATACTTATGAATGTGTCGATTTTGAGCTGTGTTTATCTCAAATATCAAAGCTTGAAATTTAGCTAAAAGAATATCTAGTCAAATGGGTAGAAAGTCTTCCAAGGTCCATTTTCGAGGCAGGCAGCCGCCTAAACACTTGTTATTTTTAGATCTAGATTATTGTTGTAGATATAATTTTTGTAATCATATATAATGTCTTCATTTTTATATAGAACATTATAGAAGAAAGGAAAATAAAATAAATAAATAAATAAATAAAAAATAAATAAATAAATAAATAAAAGACAATGGAAAGTTTTAGCAGGTCAACACTATCAGACCTGTTTCGACCCATATCCATTTGAACCCAAACCCATAGTGACACACTGACACGTTATCGAAACCCCCATTTTGCAACCTATAAATTAGTTACCCTTTAACTTCATGACATTAATCGGTACTGGAAATGCTAAAGGAGCAGTAGCTGTTGTTATCTCGATACTTCTTTTTAGAAACCCTGTCACATTTGTAGGCATAGCTGGTTACTCGATGACCGTTATGGGAGTGGCTGCATATGGAGAAGCCAAGAGGAGATACCAATGATATATGCGGTCACTCTTTTTTTGGAACCATATATTTTAACTGTTCTTTGCTATCACTAGTACTGGCTGCATTGGCTAGTGTATTTTTGTATCAGATTTAACGATTTTATGAGCATATAGGAGAGAGTAAGAGATTATTACATGCAGCTTCCATGCTATCAGTTGTAACCTTATGTAATTGTTAGCAGTAGATGGATTGTATCGGAGTTGATATTATTACACGATGTGTTCTTGTTCTTGTTCATTGAGTTGAACTCTGCAGTGTTATGTATTTCATACTTCTGTATTGACATAGTAAACCATATATTATCCTTGTGAACATGCAAAGAACAACCCTGAGTGTTAAGCTTTATTTTCTGCACATGTACACTTAATATTACAGAATGCGTAGCGGTGAATTGTAACACAGAACGAGGTATTAATTTAGAATAAAACATTTATATATGATTGTTTTCTGTTCAGATTTACCATTTGACTGAACAAACTTGTGAAACTATCTTGAACCAAGAAGCTCTCAAAAAGCCTTTAGAACCGAGAAATAAGAGCTTATATCCAATCAACAGCAGATAACAGAAACACCTAGGAACAGAGTCTATTAGAATAACCGAAAGACCTTCATACCTTATTCGGGAAAAAAAAATAGAATTATACGCTCATTCTATTCTTTTATCGATGTAACTGAGAATATTACGGAGTAAGAAATAAGGCGATGTATTTTCCATGTAAAGTGAAACATTCAAATCAGCATAAAATTCAGAAGTGTCGATTACTCCCAGGATTGCTTGAAACCTGTCAGTCCAAATCTTTTATATAATAAAGGAATTACATCATTTCGGAGTAATTTTGTTAATTAATTCTTATTGAAAAACAATTGCTAATAGGAGATTTCGATTTACCACGTAAGTGAAAATCGTGTGATGTGATTAGTTAATAAAAGTCGAAATTAAATTGATTTTAATAAACTTTAACAAATTTGGTGGAGAATTTGGTTGATAAAAAACATAAAATATAGGTGTCAATTTGTGAAACAAAACTTAAAATAAAAGGAGGTAATTAATAAAACTTTGGTGGTTGAATTTTAAAAATTATATAAAGTTAAGTGTAATATTATAAGCTCCAATGTTTTTTAATAAATTTGGATTATAAACAATACCCCTTACACTTTATACCCTTTATACTTTATATCTTAAAAATACAATGTATATGTTGTTTTAAAATACAACATATAAATTTGCATATGATTATAAGTATCAATTTTTTTTATTATATATATTCAATAAAGACTACATTTATTTCGTTTTAAAAGTTTAACTTATGTGAATGAGTTTACATTTTAATACCGCTAAATTCTTGAAAATGGAATATAATTATAAAATTGTAAGCATGTGTTCTTTAATATAAAAATAAATATCTTGATTGTCACCTATAAAACGACTCCATATAATTTTATTTATTTATATAAGAATATCTAGAAAAACATTTTTAAAAAACTTTAAGGGTATACTTTAACTTTATCACTTTCCATTATGTGCTTATTTAACTTGCGATCATATGTATAACATAATATCATGTGGTGAAATTTAAATAACAACATTAACATCTTTGTCACTAAATAAATTTAAATCTTGAGTTACCTAACAGAATTTTTTACAAATATTTTCTCAAATTCTAATGGATACTAATGTATAATGAAAAACTCGTGCATAAGTATTAGTTGTACTTATATCACAATTTTATATTGATATTATGAAAAATTCGGGCAAATTCTTATATGTGTATATACTGAACTAAAATGTTAAAATAAATTTGATTTATGTGTAAACTTTGTGCGTGCACGGAACTTATAACTATATAATTATATACAATTACTTTTAAAGACACAATATTCAGTATTAGTACAGAATAATTTTTTTTTGTCAAAACCCCGTGCATGCACTGGTATTCCAACTAGTAAAAGACGAGAAATACGGGAATGTGAAATTTTATTTACTCTGCTTTTGTTCAAACTTGTTCTGGGCCATCAGGCAGACTCTCATAACTATCACAATGCTAAGCACCCATGGTTGCCAGTCAAGGGGCATGGTGCTTGCAAAAGTGCCGAGAAACTCGACTATGATTTCTTGAAATACAACCATTGCAATCATGACAGCCATGAAGATCCAACTACTGAACATGCCTTGGAAAATATTAATCTTGTCAATGTCACGGCTGTTTATTTCATCAAACACCTGCAAAATAATATGCCGTTTAAGAAAAAATCCACTACTTGCGAATAATATATATGGGATAAAGATGTAATTATTAATTATACTAACCTGACAGAAGACAAAGGTGTTGGATATGAAGTTATTAAGGATGGCAGTGGCATTTGACGCGTGTAAATTCAAAATTGGCTTCCCGGCAAAGTTAAGAACAAATAGGATAGCGATTTGGTACACTCTGACCAGTGATGTTCCTGTTGTATATAATATAACGTAAAAGCAGCAACAAGAATGGCACCCCAACAAATGACGTACTAACAGCCCAAATAGTCACAAACTATAACCCGAGCAACAATCGGAAACCACTTCAGACAGCAACAACGAACCTGCAACAAATAAAACAAAAGAACAAACGAACTGCACGGAATGACTCCTGTCCTTTAAGCTTAATACGAACTCGTATATTCGCTGTGAGTCTACTATCGTACAAGCCCCAGGATTTGATGCAGCCAACACGTGTATATTCGGCAGCGACCGAAGACACACAAAACAATGGCGGTAGTAGAAGAGATTGAGTTTGGTTTTGCAGAGATATTCTCGTTTCTGTTATCTTTTTTCTTTTGAAGAAGACCATTTATTTATATGCAAAAGGAAGTTAGCCACGTCCCGAAATAAATTCCAACTTCCCACTATATCATACATGAAAAGTAGTGGCAGGTAGAAGTTTTCAAAATGCATGAATTTAAGGAGAAAATGTGATCCTTGAAGACTAAGTCTTCCTATCAGTCACATGATGTAGCATCAAATAAAAGGTGACAACAAAATAATTTAGCCAAACCATACTCCTAGTTGTAAGTAATATTTATATAACTATACAACCTTATAATATCCAACAATCCCCCACCAGGTTGGATAGTTTTCCACTACTCTAATAAGTTATGTCGCAAAGTGTCACGAAGATTAAACCTTGCATTATATAAACATGCAAATTAAGCTTGTTGGATATATTGAAAGTATCCTACTGTTACAAGTAATAGCACCAACTTGTGCAATGAAAACACATAACGGGGAATAAAAGAATCAAGTATCATCGTTACTTGTTGTTAGAACATCAATGTCAACTCGAAACACACCCATGAAACCTGAACAAACAAACTGATATTAGACTCTGCACGGGAAGACGTTCCCTGTCCTTAAAAGGTGTTTACGTGCTCGATTCGCTGCAAGCCTCTTACGTAACGACCCCAGGATTGATGCAGACCCTCATTGCCTTTCGCCAGCGAACGAATACAACGTAATGACAATGGCGGAGTAGAAACTACAATATGGCAAGAAGATAAAGCAATTCCCAACAACTTATATATTCTCTAATCACATTGACATATGTGTTTGGTTGTGTGTCTATCCCTTTCTTGAAAAGCTGCCAATACCCTTTTATAAGCAAAATCATGGAGAACCATGATCTCATATATGCTTAAAATTAGGAGATCATAGGCTGGTGGTTGCAACTGAAGGTTGCCTTCCAAACCAACCCACTATCCTATTTTCTTGATTGACCAAGTCACATACACGCACAAACATATACTTTAGTAGTTGTTGCTATATGAGCTTGCACTATAAGCTTAATAAATAGTACATCAAGTCACAACTTTGACTACTTGTACATTATGCTTTAACTCACCAAAAACTTGCCAACCTCATCCTTAAGTTCCAACAGTTCCTCCACAGTGTCTTGGTGATGAAACTGTCGGTACGCTTAACAGGAGGCCGTTTCATAACAGGATTGCCATAGCTTTTTTATTGCCTACCGCACTTGTAATGGAACCGGATGTGGTAGATGTCACCATATATCTGGCATTGAAACATAGATTCATGTGGCTGTTGCTTGTGATTAATTCAACTATGGCTAATAACTAAAATATATTAAGAGCATACGGTGTAATTTGTGGCTTGTTGAAATGACAAGTAATTAACGGCGCCGAATGACAGCCACCACACCAACATCCTTCGCCACTTTGGTTTGCGTGGGTTCTTCAACACAGAAAATGACAAAACCAATTTACATTTAATATTAGATCGTTTGCATCAAACGGTTATATTTCAAATTCAAACTTTTTTTTTCTTTAAATCTAACCATTTTACATATTATAAGGATCCAGTGAGAAGAAAACTTAAAATAAGAAGGATGAGAAATAAATATAACCACACATTTGAGATGCATCAACTTGATTTAGATGCATCTCTATTCATTTAGATGCATCTCAATTAGTTTCGAAAGCAACTAACTTGACCAACGTCTTGGTGACTAAGAACACAAGGGCGTTGATGCTCCAGGTTTGTCTCTCTCACCCTCTAAGTTGGTTTTGCACTGTCCCTATATTAGTGGTGGCCGAACGGGTGGGTTTGGTAATGGGCCAAAATTTATAGGTATAGTTCAAGACAGGTTGGTCGGGTTTGTTTGGCCACTCAACACTTCCTTCTGTCAATATTCAAAAACTGTATTAGTATTTTACTCGAACCTGATTTTAAGACCTATAATTATAAAACAATAATCTGACTTTCATTATGAAAAGATTTACGAGGTTGTAAGAATTTAAGAGAAATCAAGTGCTTTAGACCTCGACATGTTTGGCTTTTTGTCTGTTTCCTCAAACAGCTAATTCTTTCTATTTTACTCTTTCGAGCTGTTGTCAACGAATAAAACCAGAAATGAACTTTTGTTTGAACAAGTTGTCCGGCTATTAACTCTTGTTTGAACTTATCAGTTTTTGTGGATTATAGTTAAAAATTAGAAAGTAGCGTATTGCTAACTGCAATACTTGTTATAAACTCCACATATTTCTAAATTATCATCTTAAAGCAGGAGAAAATGTACTTATTTGAATTGAAAATTTCATCGGTTTGACCTAAAGAGTCGAACAAAATTTACTAGAGCCTACTTTTAAAAGGCTTTGTACCTTATCATTAATTTAGAACCAAGCTGAGTAGGAATCACTTCTTAAACTTGATTTCATGTTTATCAATCGCGGGTGTAAACATAGTGCAGTAACCCATTCAATGCATGAGGATGAGGTGTAAACTGTCACGTGTAAGCAGTGACACCCAATGTACACAACTAAACTACATCTTATAGTGCTTACTACACACGTCTTATTCCTTATTTAGGCATCCCATATGGTAGGGATGAAATTCTAACCCATTTACTCCGCACTCCTTTAACTGAACTTCACAAATACTAATCAGGTACTCGGGAATGTCAAAGGAGCAGTAGCTGATGTTATCTCGATACTTCTTTTCAGAAACCCTGTCACATTCGTAGGCATAGCAGTTACTCAATGACCATTATGGGAGTGGTTGATTACGGAGAATCCAAGAGGAGATACCAATGATATTGATATTTGCAGGCACTCTTTTTTTTTATGAACCATAAATTTTAACTGCAGGTTGTGCATGAAATTATTTGCTATGGTTAGAACCGGCAGCATTGGCAAGTTTATTTTTTTAATCAGATTTAACAATTTATGAGCATATAGTGTTGACCATTGAAACCCCACTATGCGATACTTATAAAGACAATATATAGAACCCACTCCTAGCTAACAATTAAGTTTTATTAACGTTGTGTTTAAAAGTGCCTTAAATATGCACATTGTGAGTATTAGTGGTATGTGAGTTAAGAGTTGTCATTGAGTAGCCAAAACAGATAGAAGGAATCACCTTCTGCTTTGTTCAAGGAAAACTATAAAGTGGGAGATCTTTTAGCTATAGGGGTTGTAACATTCGCTGAACAATGTATTAAAACTTAGTAGGAGTCATTTTCGTAGTAGCGATATTGATTTAGTTTCACAAATTTTGATTCATTAAAAAGTTTGAACGAAACTCAAATTATCTTCTGTTCTCTGTATTGGATAACCATTTTGACAGGTACTTCACATAGATAGAAATGACCATTATGGAGGAGAATCAAGCTCCCTCGTGTTAAATCAGGTAACATGTGTATAATATCATTAAGAACTTTCATAGATGCTCTTAAAAAGTCATACATGTTTTACACTTTTTTCCAACTGATAGTGCTCAGTATTTGGTAAGTCTTTCGGTTGTGAAATCAAGCTTTAGTAACTCTAGTTTCAAAGTTTATTTTGAGATTATTATTTACTAATTATTGTTGGAAAAACAATTAAGTCCAAATACTGGATTTCATATTTCTGTTTATGTATAGACAATATTTTATTTTGTTTGTAATTACTTAAGACATAATGCGACCATGATCAAAATGATCATGAGATCTATGACCTAGTATAGATATGGCTAGAGCCATCTTAGGTAAGAGATAGACCACATCTGTTGGTCGTTTATGACGATTATTGGAGGGTAGTTATGTGGCAGTTAATGTTGTTATAAGACATAACTGTTTTGGTTCTTGAACCAACACAACTTTTAGACATACCCCTTCATAAACTATAAATAGGGCTTGTATATTTCGTTTATAATCAATCAAATCTGCTTATTTTATGCATCACTTTTTCCTCCATATTTGCTCCTTCCTCCCATATATCTTTTATTCTGTTTTCATTCATCTTGCATAAATTCACATAACAAGCCTTCGCATAAACTATGGCATACAACAAAAGGTTTTATGATACCAATTGGCCTGTATACTTACCTTTCAAGAGGTCTTGTTGGCCAAAACAATATTTGGCATCAGAGCAAAAGCACTGGGAGAAATCACCCAACAAGATTCCAAAGAAATTTTCTAGTAAGACAGATTGAAAGAGAGAGCAGTACAAGAATAGGAAGATGCATGAGACAACTGTCTCATGAATGCAAGACCATGCTGAAGAACAAACTAATGGACATTGAAGCCCATAACAAGGCACTGCCAAGGCCACAGATACCCAACTCTGAAAAGCATAAGAGATATATATGCTTTGGGTGTGGTGTGAGAGGACACATCTCTGCAATCTGTCCAAAGGAAGAAGGAAAAAAGCATGAAGCAGAACCAATGGAGAAGGAGAACACAGAAAGCACTAAAATGAAGATTGACTATCCAGAATTCATTCATTTCTCTACGGATTTCATGGTTGAAGCCACTGATGAAGGAGGATGGAATGACATATGGTACATCAGCAACAAATTGGACAAACATGTTTGTTCAAATCTGAATTTGTTTGCCAAGATAAAAGAAAGGTTTATGTTGAGAAGATGCATGAACAACATAAACTTATGTTCATTCATGGGGTAGGAGAAGTTCAAATCAGGATCAAGAATGATGTTCTTATCATCCCTGGTGTGTATTACACACCAGATGTCTCTCTAAACATCTTGTCGCAAGACAATTAGAATTGCAGTGTCCGAACTCACCTTTAAAGGCAACAGATGCAGCCCATCCCATGTTCAAGCACGAAGATTGCTTTGTTTGATCCAAACAAAATGAACCATAAACAGAACTAATACATGGAGAACTTCTACAAATTATTTGCGAAAGTTCTATGGAGAAAGAGGAGGATCACATGAACACCACTTCAAAACCGGATGAACACATACGTGTCAAAGGTGTAAAATATCCTATTACTATTTCCTCTTTTAATAATCTTGTTTCTTTTCTTGACTTAATTCAAGATGATAATTTGATTAGCCAAGAATGGGACAGATTTAGAGAAGCCTTTTATAAAGCATATATATGGTTCTTTACTGTCCACTTAAATAGGGACATACCAGGCCCTATTCCACCCAAAATACAAGATAAAGAGATCCATTTAATGGACCTTTATAAGATTGTGGACACACTTGGGGGATACCTCAGTGTGGTATTTACACAACAGTTTGATTTTATTGCTGAGATATTTGGCCTAGAAAAGATATATGGCCATGAGATTAAAAATTGTTACAACCACTATTTAGATGTGTTTAAGTCTTTTATAGCAATCGCAAGAGCCTCAAGGATCAAACAGAAGGACATGTTTCGGGAGCATGAAGAAATGCATTGGAGAGATTCCAAGAGGAGAGCCTAAGAAAATGCAGGAACACACAAGGTTGGAACATTTCGGTGTGATCTTGGAAGATCTCAACAACACTACGAATCAAGCAACAGTTGGAAAAGAAGGAAGGACAGAAGCTCCAAGGCGGAGATTATGCGGTGATGATTTCACAATCATCATCGATCAAGAACCGAGATGAAGGCAAGAAGAATCGACATTTGTCCTGGGGAAATGTTGGAAAACAATTAAGTCCAAATCTTCGGTTCATATTTACATTTATGTATAGACAATATTTTATTTTGTTTGTAATTACTTAAGACATAATGCGACCATGATCAAAATGATCATGAGGCGCAACCTAGTATAGATATGGCTAGAGCCATCTTAGGTAAGACATAGACCACATCATTGATGGTTTATGCGATTATTGGAGGGTAGTTATGTGGCGATTAATGTTGTTATAAGACATAACTGTTTTGGTTCTTGAACCAACACAACTTTTAGACATACCCCTTCATAAACTATAAATAGGGCTTGTATATTTCGTTTTATAATCAATCAAATACAGTTATTTTATGCATCACTTTTTCCCTCCATATTTGCTCCTTCCTCCCATATATCTTTTATTCTGTTTTCATTCATACTGCACATAAATTCACATAACAAGCACTGCATAAACTATGGCATACAACAAAAGGTTTTATGATACCAATTGGCCCAGAAGTACTTACCTTTCAAGAGGTCTTGTTGGCCAAAACAATAATTATGTGGTTGGAATAGCGACCACTATATGACAGCTTATCTTTTGTTCCTTAACTGGTTACAGCTCTGGAAGCATTTTAAAGGAGATGAAGACGCTCTAGAAAGTCTAGGCAAAAGCAAGGAATATAATGTTGATATGATTCCGAAGGTACATACATAAATGCAATACTTTCTTTATGCTTCTTTTTTCCTAATTAAGATATTATCATTCCTGTTACATCTGTATAATTATCTATTTTTTGGATTGTGTTAGTAACAGTGAGAACACGTGGCTTAAAATTCGTTCGGTTCAGTTTTAAGTACGGGATTCATGGAATTACAGGTAGAATTCGATGAAAGTGGGAAAGTGATTGGTGTCACCTTTGAAGGAGAAACTGCGAAATGCAAAAAAGTTGTATGTGATCCATCATATGTGCCCGACAAGGTAATTAAGCGTATAATAGGCTGAATTATGATAGTGATAATCTCGATATTTTTTCCCCAGAGAAAATTGCTTAATACAGGTTAACTATATTGATAACGGGTCAAAAGGGTGAAACGGGTAGGGGTGTTGATCGGTTCGGTTATCGGGTTGTTCGGTTAGTTTGGTTCGGTTAATTCGGTTAAATTTTTTTTAAGGTCAATCCGAGAACCGAACCAAACCAAATTCAAATTCGGTTCGGTTCTTGGGTCAACCCGAATAACCCGAATTTCATTATTTAAAAAAAAAATAAATTAATAATTACATTTATATTTAGCAAAAAAATATATTTCAAGAATAAAAAGTGTTTTATTATATTATGATAACATTTTAATTACTTATTTATATATAAATATACTTAAAATATATAAATATATATATAAATATATAAAAATATATATATATTTATATGAATTCGGTTTCGGTTCAAACTTCGAAACCCATATCCAATCCGAGAACCGAATTAGTAGTTCGGTTCGGTTCGGTTATAGCAAATTCGGTTCGGTTATTATTTCGGTTCGGTTTTCGGTTTATTCGGTCTTTTCGGTTTTTTCGCTCACCCCTAGAAATAGGTTCCATTATGATAACGGGTCAAAAAGGTGAAATAGGTTACATTAACAACAACGGGTCCAAACTCCAAAGTCTCTTAAAGTGTACTGAAATGTTTACATATTCAAATGCTTACGACCTCATAAACTGAAACATTAATTATTTATATATATATATTTTTAAAATGTGATAGGTGGCAGTCAACTTGACAGACACATTTTGATCCGAACCTATTTTGACATGTTAATATGTTATCCAACCCTGCCTGATCCGCCCTTTGTAGATTAGCACTATGATAATTCATTTTTGGATTCAACTGTTTAAGTCGGAGCCGATATGTGAAACAGGTCAACAAGGTCGGGAAAGTTGCTCGAGCCATATGTATAATGAGTCATCCCATACCAGATACCAATGATTGTCACTCTTGCCAAGTGATTCTTCCACAGAAGCAACTTGATCGTAAATCTATGTATGTTTGATTTGGTGTTTGTGTTGAACAAGTGTAGAAGGTGTTGGAATTATATAACATGACTATCATATATAAAACACATTATGCGGAAGCGTATATGAACGTATAATGAATAATTAACTAACATAAACATAAAGTATGTTTACCTTTTTGATTCTAGCCGAACAAGAATCAATTCCACAAAACTAGTAAGTGATGAACCCTAATTAGGGTTTATAGGATTATAAGAATTACCCCTTACCGTTTTTGTAATTCAATCCAAGATACTAACAAAAGTATATTAGTACCACGTTCTTGTACACACGTACTAAATCAAATTAAAGTAATGCTAGTTTTAATCACACGAAAATATTTGTTTTGGAAAAACAAAAGTATCGACACCCTACTTGAGGTGGTCGATCGTTTGGAACAAAGAAACACACAAAAAAAATTTAGGGTTTAGACAATGAGTACAAGAGATGGAATACAAAGACCCTAGGCCTTGTATTTATACCTAAAGTAACTTGGTGACCAAGTTAGCAATGGATTGGGCTTTGGAACCCCTTGGCCGATCGGTTTGAGTAATCCCCAAGGATTCAGGAACCTTCCCAATCTCTATTTTATTATTTAGTCCTTCCAATTAACATTTAACGATCATTAGTCCATCACACTTAATTAACTTAACGTTCGTTATATATTTCGTGTAATTAATAAATAAATATAACATTTTACATTTAATTATTAACTTAATTCTCATACGTAAAGCGTGCAATCCCGTGGTCTCGAGTTCGATCCTAACTCACGACTACTAATTTATATCCATAAAACTAACAGCTCCCACTTGGATATATCTTAATAGAGTGATCACATCGGTTAGCGTCTAGCAACACTTCGATACCTCTAGTACAACTCGAGCAAGGCTCCTGGAAAACCTTTTAATGATTTCTCATTATTATTATCCTTTTATTTCTAATACCATATTAAATAAAGATATGAAATTAAGTCATTCTTTATTCAACCATTATGTTTCTCGTTTTAAGTGATTGACCAAGATTACCAAATCTTACGAATATATTCGGGAAGATTTTGGGTGTGGCCACACAAACATCTTGTCAACCCTACGAGGCCCAAGAAGATTAAACTCCAAATAAATTTGAAGGAACAAATTCTATCTTGACTACGAGACTAACCCACAAACTTTGCAACACTTCTGGAAACAACCCTTATGACTACCAGTTACGTATAGCATTAAGTTGTTTCACAAAAATGCACTACATTCATGACACTTATCTGGTATCTCAAGTCTGAGGATAACTATTCATGATTTACTTAATAACAATATACATAAAGTATAATCATGTAGTTGGGATAAGTCCTATATTTAATTCATTGAATATCATCTGAAACTGGTATGTTTTCTCATCAATATACTTTTAAGTATATTCTATCAAATCACTCAGATTTGTCTTATTTTAATGATACCCCCATATCATTAATTGACAACGGACGATTTAGAATAAATAAATTTATTCACGGATTAAAAATGCAAATATAGGATACAATATATTATAAAATCAAACATACCAAGTATTTGATTTATTATAATAATTGTTTAACATCCTTTATCCATATACTAAATAGATCAATGCATGAAAATTTCAGTTGATGAATTATGCCTCAAGTAATGACAATCATACTTGTTGACAAGGAATAAATCAACTAACTTGATCTATCGTAATTTTGAGAATACTCATTTCAAGAATTTAATTAGTGAAGTCCTTGTATGTGTGCATTCACCAATCCACATAATAATTCATAAAGTGTGTGACATCCTCTATCACTAATTTATGACAATTTAAACTTTCAAACATTTTAAAGTTTAAAGTATTCTTATTCTTTTAATGTATAATGCAACTTTTCTCTTAGTAGCACAACTAGTTCACATGGCCATTAACAAGGATGAAATCCTACCATGACTAGTATTGAGTGTCTTCTCAATTAAACAAGCATCATTGTATAGAAACAACAATATGTTAATTAAAACTCCGTAAACTCTAATATCTTATTGTGTAATGTTTGATGTCTTCCAAACTTTCAAGTTTGTAGCTGATGACAATTTGCACAACAATTGACATATTGTTCATCCATAGAATCTAGGAGCAATTCCAGACTGAGGATGTAATTCTATTAGAATATTCATTACACAAGTTATCTAATAACTTTTAGTTAGATATCAATGTTGTCAAATCACTTTTTATTCAAGAATGATACAACAATTTCAATACACAACATGATGTACATGATGAATCTACAGGTCAAACTTAGATTTCATTCATGTTCTATCTTGTCAAAAGATATTTATCCATTTCCCAAATGATATATCATGTTTTATTAGAATCATTTATCTTACTGCACATATATTCCAAGGTTGTATGTTTTAATTCTTAAATCTTACAAGTGAAGTTTCATTCCAATCTAAGACTTAACATTTAGCTTACAAGGAATGTTACTTCCTATATGTTATACAACATATAAGATTTAAAACCTTAACATAATACTCCCACTAGCTTTTAGGAATACTTAAAATTTATCTCATTTCAATTTATAAATCAAAACTAGGATTTAATAATTAAACATAAGAATAATTTTATAGATGCATGCATTTATCCATTCATGAATTATTTCACTTCGTACACTTCCAAAGATTATATGAATTCAAAAAACCTTTCGATTAGTTACCGTCCTCGCTCAAGTAATTTCTCAAGAAAGAGTTTTGATATTCCATTGTCATATTTCATATTAATGAAAACAAGTATGACAATTATCATCTTTATATATTTTGTTGGAATCGCTCCTAACTCGTAAATGGAACGACATTGACGGGATTACTGTTTCTATCTTTGTTACCTTAAACACATGGGCTTGTTATGTCAATTACCCATAGATGTATGTGTTTGGGATATAAACCCTCCATACTTCCATGGAGGGTAAGATTTCTTGTGTAAGCCTTTCACCTTTCAATAAAATATCACATAATTCTCTCCCTTCTCTCTTGTTTCTCTCTCTAACTTGAAGATGGGTTTCTTCCATCTTCCAAGACCTCCCGATTCACCATATCAACCATAGAAACAATCCTAACATTGGTATCAAGAGCAAGGTCCGTTTTGTATCATTGGTTATTTTTTAGGTGATATTTTTCTCGTCAAAAACTCTTGTGTGAATCTGTTTTGTTACCAAGTCTTAACCTTTTTCATTAACTTTTGGGTTTCATCAGATTTGTTACAAGTTTGTATTTTTTTGGTCAAAAGGTCAACACTTTTTATTAGCAGTTTCAAGGTTCATTTCTTGTCCCATTCGAGGTTCTTGGTAACATATGCTTTTGTGACTTATTTTTGTACCAAACTCGTGACAATTTTTATGGTCAACTGGTCGTCAACGTGGTCAAATAGGTGATATTGGAAGCATTTTCTGCAAATACATCTGGGTTTCTCTATGCTAAACGGAAAAATGGTCGGAAAAGTACGCCGGAAAAATGGTCAAATGGTCAAAACCCTAAACTTACGAGATAAGGATTTTACGCGTATGGAATACAGCGTAAAACAAACTACGCTTAAGCTTCTCTGAAGTTACGATAAGCGTGAAGTTATGCGTAGGAATTGTTACGCATATGGGCTTACGCCTAAGGTCCATGGCTACGCGTAAGTTCCATGGCTACGCGTAAGGTTTTTGTCTACGCGTAAGTTTTCTTACGCATAAGCCTTTTGACCATCCTTACGCCTAAGACCAGACAGAAATGAAGAAGAAGAACTTTTAGACCATTGACCACAAACTAAAACAAACACAGGCGTGTGTTGACCTCAGATCTATACCACTTTCATTTGTGAAACACAATCGACTAATAATTAAAAGAAGTATGAAGTGGAAGATGCCGTAAACTAACTGTTGACTACAACAAAAGACCAAAAATACCATATCCTAATCAAACTTGTTATGACCTCATTCTCATCCAAACCTCAACTAAACCCATGTCATAACACATCTCACGTCTATAACAAATCCGCCCAGTTTCAAATCTCATCTCACACATCAAGACTCGTACCAAAATAGTAATTAAATCAAAATGTCTCAGTTTTGTTCTTTCGCTTTATACGTTATCATACCATGTCTTTAATTAGTAAAATCAATCGAAAGAATAAAATCTTCATCGACTATTGTTTAAGCCTTTGCTTCAATCAATATCCGAAAACAACAAGAGAAGACTTATAACATTAATGTTATAACCCCCTTCTTTGTTTCGTTAAAGGACGCACAAACAAAAGGAAAAACAAATTATACCTACCCGTGTACCCATATTGAAGGGATCTTGAAGACAACCCTATGGTGTATTGAAAGGATCTAAATGGGTGTTCGATTGTTGTATTGTTATTCGTTTGGTTTGTTCGGTTGTGAAGGAATTGAGATGGTCAAATCTGAGATTGAGATTATATTGGGACAGGGAAATGTGTGGTAGGCGTCTAATATATGATCTAGGGTTAACTAATGATATAATTGTGTTAAATGTGTGTTTTTTATACACGGATTATTAGGGTAAGTAGTGGATTTGGTTTGGGCTTGATGGACCGAGAAATCATTATGCTGAATGGATCCATAATATTTGGGCCTTAAATGATAATTATTGGCTTTGGGCATATCATGACATTGGGCTGAAAATTTTATTAAGTATCAAATGTATTGGGTGCATCTTTGGTATAATATTTGGTAAACGAGGGGTATTTTGGTTATGACATAATTTTCACGAGGATACATTTTTGACAAGATCGTGAAAAACCATTATCAAAGTTCATCTTAACCGTTAATGAAGACTAGTTTTTGAGCATTTATCCGCAAGATGTGACTACGGCGTGAATTCACTATTATTTATTTGAGGTTGAAGTGGGATATCATGGGTGCGTGTACTTAGTATCTTGAAGATATCGGGGTTGGTTGGATGCATGATTCTTTGAGATCCTTTTTCGAGCTTTAGCCGTTTTGAATGACAAAGACTTGAGTTATCTAGTTGAACCTGATGTAAGGAGTTACGTTATTGTGCTCACAGCTTATAACTATCACTTTTAAGGAGTTACGTTGTTGTGCTCAAGTGTCACACTAAGGTGTGGATAATTTGAGAAACTTTAAGTTTACCTTTTTTCGATGGTGTTAAGAAAAAAGGGTTCTTCGTCGACAATAGTGCAAGTTTAAGTCACAAGTTCGGGTTATACTACTTCATTCTCAAGTTCATCATATTGGGTTTTCTCCATCGAGAGTCACTACAAAAAGTCGTCGAATGATAATGGGGTCGGTAAAGAGTTAATGAGAAGAGTATACACAGTAGAAGTTTTATCGGTTGATTCTCACAAGATATTTATGGTACTCCACACTTGTTCGATTAATTGAACATACATGGTTTCGATGTCTCCAATTTCATCATCAACATACGTGGTGTATGATTACGATTCGTTGAAAACATCGGGGAAGAGAGTATACGATGTCGGTATGAAGCGTCTTCTTCTTCTTTTGAAGGCTTAGATGATGATTACGGTTTCATCCTTGTTTGGGAGAGGTGGGTTGTTATTGGGGCTCAAGGACCTCTTCATCGTCACCACCCGTATATTCAAAGTGATCACGGTTTTTGAGTGCAGGGTGGTAACTCGGAATCGTCCCGAGGTTTATCAGTTGAAGAGCGAAGAGAGATCTTCGTTGAGAAGGAGTCCGTTGAGGTGGGGTTGCATAGACGAAGATTCACCAGTTTGCTTCGACGTTTAGATCGATTCCTTGTCCTTATCATCGTCATCTCTTGGTGTTTGGGTTGATCGGTGACTCCTTGCATGATGATCCGAGTTGAAAAGCAAGTAGACCTTCAAAAATTTAGCTTCATCCGAAGTAAGCGTTCGAGATCGCTTTGACATTTGCATCACTAGTTTAGCGATTAACTCAGATTCGAGAGATCAACTTCTTTGGCCATTGTATGTTTAACCAATGCGGCGATGTTGGGGTGAGTTGTCGGAAAATACTTCTCTAGTCACACCGGGACATTGTCGAGAATAAATTTGTGAGTATGATCTCTTGTTGTCTTCTCCGGTTCCTTTTGGACTTTAGGAACGATATCTTGAAGGTACTTTGAGTGTAACCTTCAATCATTTCATCGATTTCTCTTCGATGACCTTTCATGAATTCTGGATAAACTTCCTTTCTTCTTGCATCTTGTCATTCTCGTCATGTAGATATTGTATTTGTTGATTGAGAAAGTTAAGCTTTCAGATAACATGTCTTTCATTCGACTTGTTTGTGACTTTCACAATTCTTTCATGTGTCTAGAAATCCAAGAGCGAGGTGGTTTCTTCTGATTTGGATGATGATTTGGTTGACTTCTTTGATGGTGGTGGTGATGAATGAGATGAAGAGTCGATGATGAGGAGACATGAGGAGGCTCGGGGTCTTTAGGCGGTTCAAGTTTCCTTCGTGAATGTGTGGGACTTCGAAGCAACTTGTCATAATCATCATCTTTATCTTTCTCGGACTTCTCGGTTTCGGGGTTCTCAAACTCATATTCGATAGTATCCTCCACAAGCTTTTGTTGTTGCGGAAGAGTGGTGGCACCGGATCCCTTATCGGGTCGATTAACCGCATCGGGATCGAAGAGGGCAAGCACCACTTGATCCTCCGGGGCCACCCATTTGATCTTTAGCAAATTCTTGACTTTTGAAGGTGTCGACGATTTTAAACTTCTTCCCGTATGATTTATCGGTTTTCTTCTTCTTCTTGAGCTCTCATCATAGGGTACAATTCTTTGAGTCTTCCTTTTCTTGGACAAATGGAGGACTTGGAGGTTTTGCTCTTGAGGCAAGTGCTTTGGTTGCGATTCTGAGTAATGAACCTCTTCATCTCAGATGTCAAGTATCTTGAGCTCTCGTCCACAAGCTTTCTTTGTGGTTCAAGTGTGGGAATAGGTTCGGCTTCCTTTACGGAACAATCCTTTTAGAAGGAGGATTCCTTTAGGAAACTTCCTTTGACTCACTGATACTTGTTGCGCTTCGCACTTCCTCTTCGGTTCTCCTTACGGTGTTCGGAAGATTTTTCGTCGAGATGACCAACTTTGCCTTGTCTAACTACTTCCGGATACCTTTTATGCGTTCGAGCTTTCGACATCTTCGTTAGAAGGAAATCGGCAACACATCACCTTGTTTCTTTGTAAACGATTCCTTGATTCGGCGGATAGAATAGGTTCCGTCAACATATCGTGATTGTCGGGTCATTGAGCCTCTTGGGAATATCGGGATGAAGTCCAAGTGCTCTCGGATCAACAGTTTAGTATATATGATGTAGGAATCTTTGAGCCAAGCTTGTTGAGAAATGACATCATGTCATCCCAAATCGAGCTTCGATAGCGATGTGTTTCATGTTGACCAATGCCCAAAATATTTGTAGTTCCATGATCTTAGGATGCTCATAGCCACCGCCAAGTCGTAAGCAGACTTGGTGATGATCATGTAGAGTTCTCCATGGTTGAGGAATACTCTTAAGCTCTACGTGAGAATGCTTGGTGATTACTCCTGTAGCCTCGTCATAACCGATATCGATTAAGAATTGGAGAGTGAGCTCTTCCGCGCGTGGCATATAGTTTGGTTGGTTCGACTTGTGAATTGGGAGAATGCGACCTCAAGTCTGCAGTGTAATGGTGACTTGTTTGTGGTTCGAGTCACCGTCAGCGGTCCGTCCTTTGACCCTTTCCATAGTGTTCCAACTGTTGGATATAGATCTCGTGAGCGATTGCAAGAGTGAGTGAGCATATTCGATACGGATGAGTCCTCGAATATCAATAGCAATTAATTGGAATCACTCCTGGAAGCATAAGGATATTTCAAGTATTTATATTTCATATGTAATAGGTAGCTTTATTATGGCCTTTATGTTTGTTTAAGGTCTAGCTTATGTAGAAGGCCCATAAGCTTAGGCCCAAGCCCATATAAGAAAGGATGGGAACTAGGGTGTTGCCCTAGCTTCCTCCTATAAATACTCTTGTAAACCCTCATTTGAGGTTGGTTGTTCAAGTTATTTCTTTCACATATGCCTACGCATAACCGCTTCTTATTATCGTGTGTGTGTGTTTGGTTCTTGTTCAATCGCCTCATCTCTTTCTATATTACTTGTGTTTGTAAAACTAGTGACCTAACGATGGTATCAATCGCCTACTAGTTGGGTGAATCGTGTTTGTTTTTGAAGTGGGTTTCGGTCCTACGCCTAAAAGCACCTTGATACTTTGGTTCGCTTAAAACTTGTTTTTACACTTTTAATCCAAGATTCTTGTACTTTCAATGTTTTAAGGTGTTAAAATACTTGTTTTTGGCAAAAGTTTCAAACTTTATGCGTGGATATCGTTTTGAGCTTGTTTTTGTTCTTGGGTGTCGTTCTACGCGTAACCCGTTTAGCCGTTTTGGTACATCAAGTTTCACACTTTTGTGTTCTTTTGGTACTATTGAAGCTATTCCATAACAAAATCGGTTTAGAAACACATTTGGGCAAAATCAAAATTACGAGTAATCCTACGCGTATTGAAACCCTAAAATTACGCGTAAGATTATCCTTGGTTTGATCTTCATTTTCGTGGTTTATTCCGTGTTTTCTTACTTGGATAAGTGCGAAAATCGTCGACTTTGGATATCTTTTGCCTTTGTGATAGTGTAAAAGATCATTTGAGCAAAACCCTAAACTTACGCATAAGCATAAGCTTACGGCGTGAAATCCTACGCATAAGATTCACTTTACGCGTAAACTTAGGTCTCGCATAAGGTAATCCTCGCCTAACTTTCTCGCCTAACTTTTGTCTCGCATAACTTTAGTGCTTTTATCCTACTTACGCGTAAGCTAAAACCTCTGCGTAACTCCTTATTGTTGCGTAACTTTTGGTGTTTTACGCATAAGTGCTACTTGGTTTCTTGTCTTTTCTCGCCTAAGGACACTTCATCAACAAAGGTTCATTCGACTACAAAGATCCATTTTACTACACAAGTTTATCAACATGTCTCAACCACCATACTCTAACTATTTCCTCACACTTATAATCATCAACAACAACAACAATTAACTCCACAACATCAACAATGGAATCAACAACAAGCTATTTATCAACAACAATTTAATCGACAACATACTCCACAAATTGGTGCAATTCCACCACCACAAATGGTTCAAACACCACCAAGCCTTCAAGTTCAATCCTACACAAATGATTTCAATCAACATCCATCAAGGAACACTATGAAGGAACCCACTTGGTTTGCAAAGATGTGTGAAGCTTTAAGCGACCAACAATCAATTCATGAAGTGGATCACTTGATAGACCTCCAATGCTCACTCCGAAACTACGATCAATGGGTGATAAGGTTCTTTAGGTTTTGTGATCGAAGAAGCCACATGGAAAGTTCTTAAAGAAGGTTATCTTGGAAGGTCCATTTGAGATGCCTCTTGTCATTGTGCAGGAGATCAGCTGCTTTGTTCCACAAGAGATGAACAAACCAACATTGCTCATTGTTGCGGATCTAAATGCTAAAGAACTTCTACACTATGAAGGTGATGAACTTGCAATGGAATACATCCTCTTAGGATTACCAAACCCAATTCTTCGTAGTGTTGATGCTCAAAAGGCGCACAAAAATGTGGGATCATATTCGTCTTCTTATGGAAGGATCATACTCAATCGGGAGGATTTGGAATCCAAAATTTACTTGGCTTATGAACACTTCATGATTGAACACGGAGACACTAGAGTCCTATCATCATCGATTTTCGAGACATCATCAATGATTTGGATAAACACAACATCATCATGCCAAGAATTGCGGTGAATACTAAGTTCTGAGTAGTCTTGGTCACGAATGGGAGAAGTATGTCATTTTCTCCGTCAGCGAAGAATATGCATCATTCTACTTATGGATTGTTGTACGATTACTTGAAGCCTCATGAAAAGGAAGTTGATCGGGAAAGGATTCTCCGTGCTCAAATTGCTAAGCGATCACATCCGGATAATCAACAACTTGCCTTGTATGCTCAGCGAATTATCCTCTCGACCGACAACTCAACCAAGCGCTTCAAACACACCTTCACGGCAACAACCTCAACAAAATCAATTGGTTCCATACAACAACAATGCTCAAGCATATGTCGTTGAAGCGGCGAGAAATCGATCCATTGAAGCATTGCAACAAGGATTTGTGATGATTGCTAATGCTTTTGGCGTTACACCAACAAATCCAACAATCGTATTCGTTCCTCATCTAACACACGGACTCAAGTGTTGTGAACAATGGGCGTGTTGAAGTTCGAATCGTGATTATGGTCGTCGGATGGGCGGTGGTCAAGGGTTTAATCTTGTGGGTAGGAATAACAACGAGCTCAAGTGGTGGAGCAGGAAATGCTCGAGAATCGGTTAAATGGTCTTAGATGCTACAAGCGCAATGAGAAGGACACTGGCTAATGCATGCCCAAAGCCAAGGACTAGGGGCGGTGCTTATTTCAAAGAGGCTTTACTTTTGGCTCTTAAGGATGAAGTGGTGGATCTCTCACGGACAAAACGAGCTTTATGGCGGATCGAGACTCGGATGATGATATGGAGGACTTGCGAGGCCAATGCATTTATTATGTTGATGGCTAATATGCAAGAGTTACACATGAGTGAAACAGGCCCAGTGTATGACAACGATGGCTTGTCTCGGTGCCGAACAAACCATCATCATATCGAACTAATATCTCCGTCAATATACGAATCAAGCGCGGCTCGGAATGTTCAAAATGAGTCATCTACATCTCATTCGGCGATTTTCAAATAAACCCGTAGTTACATTTGACGATCCGGATGACCTTATGGTTTCCTTGATAATCAAATTGACTCCGTGGTTATACTTGAGGATCTAAATAATGATCATGTTGTGACTCACGTTGAACACGATGAACCTTTGCCTCATCCGGATCTTGTTACATTACTTAAGACCAACAATCCCAAATTCTTGAATGTGTTGCATTAAATCAAACCTTAAAAGTAAAATGCCTTTGTTAACCAAGGATTTTGAATGCTTACAAATGCAACTCAACTTTTCAAAACTCAAGAAAACCGTGAAAAAGGTTTTGAAGCCGCTTTGCAAAATCTCATCAAAGCGAAAAATATTTAGAGAGCGGATCGTGATCTAGCCGCCTCGAAGAATGCTTTGTTATGCGAATTAGAACAATGAAACATGAACATAAAAAGCAAATTAACGCTCTCACCTTGGAAAATCAAAAAGCTAAATTTGAGTTGTTAACTTGTCAAAAGCAGTTCTCCGCATACAAAAGCATTCAACGAATCGGGTGGATGACCTTCTTGAAGAAATTATCGACTTGCAAAACAAACTTAAAGAGTTTAAAGCTGTTGTTTACAAACATGGTGAATCGATATGACTATTGAAAAGTTTACCTTAAAACCCAATCCAAAAGGATATGGAAAAATCTAGGCGATTACAAACCAAAGCTTTCACTAAAACATTCAAACCAACTCACGAAGTTTCGGTCGAGAATACAAAATTGATAATCTTGTTATGAGTGTTGTTGAATATCATCGTCAAGAGGAATTAGATGCGAAAGGCGAGTCGATCAAAATTAAAAAGCGTTGTTTACAACAAACCTTTTAATTATAAAAGCGGTCACTTCGTCACACCAGCGGATTCTTCTAACACACCAAGGGTTATCATCAAAACACACGAGTCTTCTATTGTTAATCCCAAAGCAGTTATGCACAAACTTATGGTCCTTTACCTTCCATTAGTGAAGTAAACTCAAAACACGAAAATCGAAAAATTCTTGATATTTTGACATTTTCATGGTGACCTCAAAATTTTACAACATGAGATAGAATATCGCTCACGAAATCAAAGTTGAACATTTTCAATCGCCTCGCGCGAGAACAAAGAGACATTTTCGGAAAAATCTTTTACCTAATGTTAAAAACTTGAAAAGTTGTGCAATTGCACAGGAAAAGGATTTTCATAAGGAACTTGGGGTAATGAAAAGCGTTTTCGAGAAAGCGAAACATCTATTTCTAACACTAAGCGCAAAAAGAAAATGTTGAGAAAAGATGTTGATCGACTCTTGGAAGATGTTATTTGTCTTGATATCCATAATGTTGTGTTACTTCATGCTTTGCCATTTGCATCGATTACATCTCTGCGATATTGTTGAAAATGTTGTAGCTGTTGAGAACACCGATAATGTGCTTGGATCGAGTCTTTAAAAGCGAAAATAAACGATTACTCAACGAAATTTACAATGCCAAGCGTCGTCTTCATTGGTGTGAAAAGATATTCACAATCATCAACTTAGTTTTCAAAAGAAAATCGCTCGGTTGAGTGCAAAATCTTCGATCCTAAAATTGAGCAAGCTGGATGATCAAAGCGTGTCTTTGAAAAGTCAAATCTCAAAATATGAACAAGAACTTTCAAAAGTTAAGCAGAATATGGTGTCATATTTGATTTGCTCAATAAGACTCGTCATGAAGCATCAAACGAACTTGATCACTATCTTGCTCACACTAGAGAAGTCATGAATTTTCTTTGGTAATATTAGATTACGAAAATCAAGATTTGATTCACACTATCTCTAAGTTAAGAGAAATGTTAGGAAAGTATGAACAACTTCCGCCTACCGTGATTAAGAGAATAGCACCGGTCACACTTAGTAATCGTGAACCTAGAATTCCTACTTGCCAAATCACAAGTTGCTAATGTGTTTCCCTCTCTTGAAGCAGGAATAGTTGCATCTTTTCCAAGCGTCCGCACTTCACGACCTAGGAGCACTCAATCGAAGAATAGGAAGTTGCGACCTAAGAAAAGATCAATAAGGAATGCTAAAGTAGAAGAACACCCTAGGACTCGAATAAGACTCATGTTGCTTCCACTATAGATGTTGCGTCGGCAAATGTAATAGAAATAGTGATGTAACGAATGCTAAACCGTTAAGTACTTTTGATATTGATCGATGCACCTTGTGTTATTTGTCGGAAGAGTATGAATTCGATTGTCATGACAAATGTGTTGCTAAAGCTATAATCTCTCGATTACGGAATCCTAAGAATCGGAATATCTCTAGGCCCACTAATCATTCTAAGTACGTGCTTGGTAGACCGCCTTCTTTAGATTCTAAGGCAAACTTTCTTTGTCACTTGTAGCTCAGTTTCACCTCCTAAGAATGTAGTACCACCTAGTGCTTTCACTAAGACTAAAGCAAAGAGTAGTTATAGATGGCGAAATGGATATATAACACACTAGGATTTAAATGGATGCCTAAAATTATCAATGTGTGTATGTCTAATATACACCTTGGAACCCTCTAACATTTCGGGTTCCACATCTACTTCTATTCCATCGTGTAAATGCGTATGTGTAACGGTGATCTGAGATCATTCTCTGGATTGTTGATAGCGGATGTTCCCGACACATGACGAGCAACCTTAAGCTGTTATCAAACTTTATTGCAAAGTTCATTGGCTTTGTCGGGTTCGGGAGCGATCACCCAGCGACTATCATGGGCTACGGAGATTATGTCAATGGGAACATCGAAATCGGCGGGGTTTACTATGTGGAAGGCCTCGGTCACAATCTGTTTTCGATGGGTCAATTTTGTGATGGAGATTTGGAGGTTGCTTTCGGGAGAAAACTTGTTTCATTCGTGATCTACAAGGAAATGACCTTATGTCGGCTCGCGTAATTCTAGTCTCTACACTATCTCTATGCAAGACATGGTTGCTTCCTCTCCCATCGCTTACTTTCAAAGGCAACATCTACAAAATCACGGCTATGGCACCGTCGTCTCTCACATCTAAACTTTCAAACCATCACCAACCTTGCTCGACACAAACTAGTTGAAGGACTCCCACGATTCCGGTATTCAAAGATCACCTTTGCTCGACTGTGAACAAGGGAAAAGCACTCGTGCTCATTTTCCTTCAAAGGTGGAACACGACTCTCAACATGTGCTTCATCTTCTTCACATGGATTTGTGTGGCCCGATGCGGCGTGCAAGCGATCAATGGCAAGCGCTACATCTTAGTAATTGTTGATGACTACTCACGATGGACTTGGGTCTACTTTCTTGAAGCAAAGACCAAGCTCCACAAATGATCATCACCTTTCTCACAAAAATACGAGTTCGACTCCGCAACACCGTCGGGATAATCGAGCAGACAAAGGCCGAATTTGTTAACAAAACCCTTCGAGAATTCTATGAGAAAGTGGAATTGACATCAAACATCTATTGCGTACACACGAACAAAGCGGAGTTGTTGAAAAGCGAAACCGAGCGTTAGTGGGCTGCAAGAACAATGTTAATCAATGCTAAACTTCAGTTACTTATGGGCGGTTGTATCTGCATGCTATACTCAAAACCGTTCTATGATCACAAAGCATACAACAAAACACCTTTCGAGCTTGTCCACAACTATAAACCGAACCTCAAACACTTTCATGTATTTGGATCCCTTTGCTATCCGAATAATGATCGTGATGATTTTGGAAAGCTCAAAGCCAAAGGCGATATTGGAGTCTTTATTGGATCTTGTGACAATTCTAAAGGTTTCGAATCGGAATCGTCGAACTAAGGAGGTAATGGAAGCGATTCATGCTCATTTTGATGAACTCACGGAAATGGCTTACGAGTATAATGACTTAGAACCGGTCACAACCGTTTAAACTTCCTCAACCCCATCATCGGTGAACAAAGCCCCACTAACTCGTCAACAAATGGAAAGGTTATTTGCTCCTACGTTACGTGGCGATATTGATGAGCGTGCTCGGTGTATCCATTGTTTCCATTGCACAACGATAATATTCCTATACGATACACTGCTACAACAACTCTTGTTGAAGATGCACCTACACGATTGACTCCAACACAACGATTGAACACACCGCTTCCAACAATGATGAACCGGTGATGATATTACGAATGAAGTACCCCACTGCGATTTTGATCCAAATCGTTCTTGACCCGTTTGCTAATGAGGCTGCTGCACGGATGTCGCGGAATCTTCAACAAACCATTTGAATCCTCGAATCGCACAATGTATACCAACATCAACCCTACACACCGATGGACAAAAGACCATCCTCGGCTAACATTATTGGCAACCCGAATCAATCGGTCGTTACGAGACAACGTCTTCGCACGGATGGTGAACATTGCATTTATGCACTCACATCGCCAATCGAGCCTAAAAACATTAAAGGCGCAATGACAAAAGACAATGGATTGAATCCATGCGGGAAGAACTCAACCAATTCAAGCGTCTTGAAGTATGGGAACGGTTGAAAGACCAACGAGGGTCTCGTCATTGGTCTAAAATGGATTTGGAAAAACAAATTGGATCTTTGAAGGGCGTCATCCGAAACAAGTCACGTCTAGTTGCTAAGGGTTATCGTCGGGAAGAGGAATAGACTTTGAAGAATCTTTTGCTCGGTTGCTCGTCTTGAGGTCATTCGGATATTTCTCGCGTTCGCGACTCATATGAATATGACGGTCTATCGGATGGATGTCAAAGCGGCGTTTCTCAATGGACAACTTAAAAGCGGTCTATGTCGACCAACCGGATGGATTCGTTGATCACGAGTTCCCGAACCATGTCTACAAAGCGAACAAAGCTCTTTATGGTCTCAAACAAGCCCCTCGGGCATGGTGCGATAAGCTATCATCTTTCCTCATTGCCAATAATTTCACCAAAGGCTCGGTTGACCCAACTCTTTTATACAATATCACGGGCACATATCTTAATTGTTCAAATTCGTGGATGACATCATTTTGGGTCTACACATAAAAAGTTTTCAATCGCTTTTGCAAAACTAATGAAGAAAAATTTTGAAATGTCCATGATGGGTGAACTTACGTTCTTTCTAGGATTGCAAGTTCATCAATCACCCGTGGTATTTTCTTGAGTCGGTCCAAATATGCCCTTGAATTGTTAAACAAATTTGGAATGAAAAACTGTGATACTTATGCCACACCAATGACTCATACCAAGAAGCTAGATCTTTGATTTACATGGGAAATTAGTTGACCCTACCAAATCCGAAGTATTATTGGGTCTCTCATGTATCTAACGACTAGCGGAGACGATATTGTCTTTGCCGTTTATCTATGCTCCCGTTATCGATCGCGACCAAGCTGAAACCCACCTCTCGAGGCTAAAAGAATCCTCCGATACATCAAGGAACCATTAACTTGGGGATACGGTATCAGAAGGATTCGGTTTTGAACTAATCGCTTTTTGCGGCGATCACGCGGGATGCTTAGACTCGAGGAAAAGTACTTGGGAGCTCTACAATTTCTCGGTGATAAGCGGTGTCTTGGCAATCAAAAAGCGAGGATTGTACATCATTGTCATCAACAAAGCGAGAATATGTAGCCATGTCGCGTGTTGTGCTCAAGTCATCGGATGAGAACACAACTCAAAGACTATGGTTACGTATTTGTGAGAATCGATGTCTTTGCGACAATCGGTGCCATTGCGATCTCGTGCAACTCGATTCGACACTCGAAATCAAAGCACATCGATCTTCGCTATCATTTCATCAAGGACCACGTGGAGCAGTGCCGTTGAATTATACTTTGTGGGTGCAGAATACCAATTGGCGGATCTTCTCACCAAAGCCTTGCCTCCCGCTAGGTTTAATGAGTTGGTCCACGGATTGGTATGAGGTGTTTGACTCAAGAGGAATTGGATGACCTCTTAAAAGCAGTCTTAAAACACATCAAACACCAAAACATCCTTTGTAAATAAATTTTCAAAAACAAAATACAAAAATATAAAATCGATAAAACAACAAAAATATTCTCCTAATCTATCTTTCTTTCAACATGGCAAGTACATTTCTTCCGTCAACACTTTAATCTTTCAAAATTCGGTATTTTTCCGATCAAGTGTTGAGGGGAAAATAATCTCTTAACCGTTTCAAAACATCGTGTACTTGCATGTTATCATATCCGGTTGTTTCTTTTAACAATGGTGGTGAAGTTTACGGTACAATGACACTCCTCGGACTAAAATTAATAACTTTTCATCAGTTTTTCTTAAGTCGAGGGGGAGTGTCGTCAAGTTTCTTTCCTAAAAACTTTGTTTGGTAACCAAAATGGAAGTTAAAAGGCTTTGTTTGAAAAAGGAAAAGGTGGAGGGACCAAAACTGTCAAAACCTTAAAGTTATTTTTAATAAAACACCCCCACCTAACTTTCACTTCTCATTTATTACTCAAAACCTAAAACCATCCTACGCATAGAATTCACTCAAGTAATCCGTGTTTCAGATCATCATTTTGTAAGTGATTTCGTGTTTACAACATGTTTTTAAGCAATGGTTTTGAATTTTTCAAAAATCCAACGGTTAAAACTTTGTATAATCTCGTTTTTGTGGTCTACGCATATGTGTATGAACACATGATCAAGATTGGGTGTTTATGGTTAAAAGAATAGTGTCAAAACGTTTCTAACACATCAATGATACAATTTTAATCATCAAAACTACTTAGAATCACGAATTAAATGATTTCTGAAATTAGGGTTTATGTGTCGATTTGGGTTTTCCAAATGTGAAGTGTTTTGGTATAAAAGATTGTTGGGTTATAGTCTTAAGTGGTTGAATTAATGATTTCCATGGTTATTAACCACCCGAAACACGAATTGGTTAACATTTTGGATTTAGGGTTTAAAGTTCATAATATTTGGTAGCTTTTGATTCACAGCGAGTTAAGTGTTATAACTTGGTATAAAGACTCCTCAACACTCTTAAACTACGAGAAAAAGCTTTGTGCATATTCCATGGCTAGATTTCATACAGCGTAGATTTAGGGTTTAGACTACGCGTAAGTTTTTCGCGTAGCTGTTAAAGCGTGCAATTGTGTTTTGCTCATTATAAAATGAATTTTGTGTTAATATTGATGATTTGATGAATTTATTTCGGGCTTGCTACACTTAAAATTCAGAATCAAGGTTGTTGTAACTCTCGCATAAGGATCACCTTACGCGTAGCATGTTATCGTAAGATTAGTCTTACGGCGTAGCTTCTACGCATAAGGTTCTACATATGGGACTACGCGTATCTGTGAAGGATATGCGTGCGATGACCTCTCGCATAAGGTCAACTCTTACGAGTAGCCTTACGGCGTAAGGTTAATATATGCCTCAGCGTAACCTCTCGCATAAGGTCCAATTTTTCTTACGTAATATTTCTTACGGCGTAAGTTAGGATCCTACGCGTAAGTTTACGCCTACGCATATATCATTTACGTCTCGCATAACTTTACCAATCCTACGCATAAGCACGGATCATACCTTCGTTATGAATTGTTACGTGTACAAACTTGTAAATAAACTAATCATATCGTCACGAATCCAATAATGTCACTAATAAACTTAAAGCGTTTGATATGTTGTGAACAATAAGTGATAAAATAAACTTTAAAACTTAAAGTTAACTAACTCATGAAACATTTCACGGCGTCATTGGACTATTGGACATACAAGTGACTTAGGACTCGTAACAATCATTGACCTTTGTACATTCAATAACTAGACAATAAGACCTTACATTGACTAACATTATGTCTTTCGATATGTTGGTTCTTTTGGCTAATGTTATTTGAGATCACGACATGGTGAACAAATGAATGTGGATGCATCGAAGTTCTCTCCATTCTTGATATCTATCCTTATGGCTATCCAATGAAGATAGGAAAGAATAATCTCCGTGTTGACTTTGACACCCTCACTTGCTCGAGTCTTCGTGTTTAATTGCTATTGATATTACGAGGACTCATCCGTATCGAATATGCTCACTCACTCTGCAACTGTTCACGAGATCTATATCCAGCAGTTACGGAACACTATGGAAAGGGTCAAAGGACGAGGCTTTGTGCGGTGACTCGAATCACAAACAAGTCACCATTACACTGCGAGACTTAAGGGCTATTCTCTTAATTCTGAAGTCGAACCAACCAAACTATATGCACACACTTTGAAGAGCTCACTCTCAATTCTTAATCAATATCGGTTATGGCGAGGCTACGGGAGTAATCACCAAGCATTCTCACGTAGAGCTTAGAGTATTCCTCAACCATGGAGAACTCTCTACATGATCATCACCAAGTCATTTACGGTCGTGGCGGTGGCTATGAGCATCCTAAGCTCATGGAGCGCAAATATTTTGGGCATTGGTCAACATGAAACACATCGCTATCGAAGCTACGATTTGGGATGACATGATGTCATTTCTCAACAAGCTTGGCTCAAAGATTCCCTACATCGGATATACTAAGCTGTTGATCCGAGAGCACTTGGACTTCATCACGATATTCCCAAGAGGCTCAATGACCCCGACAATCACGATATGTTGGCGGAGCCTATTCTATCTTCGAGAATCAAGGAATCGTCTACAAAGAAACAAGGTCTTTGTGTTGCAGATTTCCTTCTAGCGAAGATGTCGAAAGCTCGAAGCGTACAAAAGGTATCTGGAAGCGGTTAGACAAGGCAAAGTTGGTCATCTCGACGAAAAATCTTTGGAACACTGTAAGGAGAACCGAGAAGAGGAAGTGCGAGGAAGCGCAACAAGTATTGTGAGTCAAAGGAAGTTTCCTAAAGGAATCCTCCTTCTAAAAGGATTGTTCCGTAAAGGAAGCCGAACCTATTCCACACTTGAACCCAAAGAAAGCTTGTGGACGAGAGCTCGAAGATCTTGTCTGAGATGAAGAGGTTCATTACTCTGCAAGCGCAACCAAAGCACGCCTCGATAGCAAAACCTCCAAGTCCTCCAATTTGTCCAAGAAAAAGGAAGACTCGGCAATTGTACCCTATGATGAGAGCTCGAAGAAGAAGAAGACAGCTGGATAAATCATACGGGAAGAAGTTTAAAATCGTCGAGACACCTTCAAAAAGTGAAGAATTTGCTAAAGATCAAATGGGTGGCCCGGAGGATCAAGTGGTCTTGCCGCTCCTCTCCAGATCTGATGCGGTTAATCGACCCGATAAGGGATGCGGTGCCACCACTCTTCTGCAACAACAAAAGCTTGTGGAGGATACTATCGAATATGAGTTTGAGAACCACAGGCGAGAAGTGCGAGAAAGATAAAGATGATGATTATGACAAGTTGCTACAGGAAGTCCCACACATTCACGAAGGAAACTTACGAACCGCCTAAGGACCCGAGCCTCCTCATGTCTCCTCATCATGGACTCTTCATCTCATTCATCACCACCACCATCAAAGAAGTCAACGGATCATCATCCAAATCGTGAAGAAACCACCTCGCTCTTGGATTTCTCGGACACATGAAAGAATTGTGAAAATTTGTCAAACAAGTCGGAATGAAAGACATGTTATCTGAAAGCTTAACTTTCTCAATCAACAAATACAATATCTACATGGCGAGAATGACAAGATGCAAGAAGAAAGGAAGTTTATCCGAGAATTCATGAAAGGTCATCGTAGAGAAGCTGGATGAAATGATTGAAGGTTACACTCAAAAGTACCTTCAAGATATCGTTCCTAAAGTCCAAAAGGCTGGAGAAGGCGACAAGAGATCATACCACAAATTTCTTCTCGACCTTTGTCCCGGTGTGACTAGAGAAGTATTTTCGGACAACTCACCCCTAACATCGTCGCATTGGTTAAACATACAATGGCAAAGAAGGCGATCTCTCGAATACGGGTTAATCGCTAAACTAGTGATGCAAATGTCAAAGCGATGCGGGCGTTTACTTCGGATGAAGCTAAATTTTTGAAGGTCTACTTGCTTTTCAACTCGGATCATCATGCAAGGAGTCGACCGATCAACCCAAACGGCCAAGAGATGGCGATGATAAGGACAAGGACTCTGCATCTAAGCGTCGAAGCAATCGGTGAATCTTCATCTATGCAACCCCACCTCAACGGACTCCTTCTCAGCGAAGATCTCCTCCTCGCTCTTCAACCGATAAACCTCGGGGCGATTCCGAGTTACCACCCGGACTCAAAAACCGGTGATCACTTTGAATATACGGGTGGTGACGATGAAGAGGTCCTTGAGCCCAACAACAACCCACCTCTCCCAAACAAGGATGAAACCAGAATCATCATCTAAGCCTTGAAAAAGAAGAAGAAGGCGCTTCATCTTGACGTCGTATCATGGCTAGATGACGATAAAGCGAAGAATTTGAATGGTTTGCTACACTTGTTAACAACACTCCTACACGAAGAAGGTCAAGAATTGGTGAGCGGTAGTACCTTGGAGCATGCAAAGATTTTGCAAGAAAGGTTCCGTGTGAAGAAGATGGCGAAATCGAATTGAGCGCATCAAGAATGAAGCATTCCTACTTTTGAAAGGCACTCGGAAAGTGCAATCGAGGTTGAATATCACCTTGAAAACATTGCTCGAGCCATGTCTAATAACATGGATTGGCTCAACCCGAAGCAAACATCGACTTCACCAAGCGGGACAATCCTCCATATTACACCGGTGGTCTCGACCTCTACCTACCATTGGCCAACTGATCGACCTAGGATTCCTTTCGGACATTTCTTCAACAAAGACTTAGATTTTCTTCAACACGGTGGCGATGGTTCAAGGAAATATCGCTACATCTCGACACTTCCATTCCTCACGCCATATACTACGATTGTATAGCCATCGAGGCGTGCTACCACATGTTCTCCGACAAAGTGGTAGCGTATGACCAAGATGCAATGTATGGGATTCACCATTGGCGGGCAGCGAAGAATCTACTCTGTTGCTTGGTCCGAAGTCTCAACATGCGGTGTTCGATTACTAAAAGTATCGTGGCCATCCAACATGTTGGTCTATCGTCTAAATGGGACTACACTTTTCTCAAGAAGATTGTGGTCAAAAGACAAGGCGAAAGGACTATGCATTCTCTGAAGGCGACTTTGAGAATTTGAACATCAACGATATTGAAGACATGTACCTTGCCAAAGTTCAAGGTCGCATGAGACAATTTCAAGCGAAGTACAACGTGAATTCATCAAGTCATTGCTCATCTTCATCGACGCATAGTCATCAAAGAGCGTGTTGAAGATCTTGACTTGCCGTTGAATCATATCGAAGCGTGTCAACTTCACTCCACCACGACTTGATCTTCCCGATATCAACCGACTATCACAATTAACGCTCATGACAAACCATTTGGTGTCGTTTATCGCGATGAACTTCATCACAATTGCTTGATGGCGTGTAATGAGCTTCACAAATTTGGAGATCATACTACGAAGATGGTTAGGGACGGATTAGCTTATCGATTGAAGGATATACGTGAAAATATTGGGAACCCTAGCGATGGAATTCTCGGGATCGGAGGAATGTGAGAAGGATCATCACAATGATTGATGAAAGGTTGTTCGAAGGGATCGATTCGAGAGCGTTGGAGAGCTATGTTGGTGGTCGACCAGGATTAACATAACGGCTTTCAGCGCCCTGCGCACTCACAGGAACATCACGCACTTCACGGTACCCTTGAATTGGTTCTTTCATTACAAATTTGGATGTGTAATTATATATGTCTAATGGCTTGTGCACACACATTATAGTGTACAACCCGTAATTGTCAAGAAAGGACCACGTAGTGCGCCTCGATGCCACAATCCTTATAAAAGGAGCGAAAGCTTCTTATTTTTGAGTAAAACCTATCAAACCTTTCATTTTCAAGGTTTTGCTCAAAACACAAGTACTTCCCATATGATTTTCAAAACCTCAACCGTTTATATCACTTGTTGAGGGGAGTATTTGATTTAAAACTTTGTTCACAAATTGTTCATAGTGGTCATCTTCCATAACACTTGAAATGGTCATATTTATTGTCAACCGTTCAAAATAACATTTTATATGCCATTTTTGAGGGGAGAAAATTTGTGTGATAAGAAATATGTTGTGCAAAATGCAAATGAATCATGTACCTCGGACTTAACCAATGAATTGCGGTACTAAAGCTGTTTGTAACTCGAAAAGACTTGTCTGGACGGGTAATAATTTCAAGCTAGTTCGCTAGTAATGTAAGCGTGTCTCATGAAAGGACTTGTCCAAGTAGAAAGTACCATTCGAGATACTCTTGGTAGACATGAACTCGGCGGGTATGACAACCTTTCGAGGTTTGTCTACACCTTCACGGTAGTTATTAGAGCTAGTTGTCACCTAAAAGGCGACAATGTAACTCTTTAACTATGCAGCGTAACCGTGTCTCATGGGGATTGTCTATCTTGGTGGATCAATTCAAAAGTGCACGCTCTTTCCTCATTGTGCATTTAACCATTAAAACTATTAAGCACATGTGGAGGGGGAGTATTTATGCAAAACCTTATCTCTCAGTGGTTCAAACATGTTTTCATTTACAAACCATTTGAGAGATTTTTCTAGCTGTGGTTTTAATGGCAACATAGGTTAGTCATGGGTTATAAGGTGACTAAGGTTAGGAATAACCGTCCTATGATCCCTTGAGCAGAGGATCTACCCAAGGACACTACCATTAGTTAGTGTTAGAAGTCCTTAGGAATGATTGTAAAAGGAGAAAATGAGAATCGGAGAAAGAAGGAGTTGAAGAATCAAAAGAAATGTAAAGTAAAGGGTGAAAAAAGCGACCCTCAGTTATTCAACTTAGAGGCGGACACGGAGTTCAATTCATATACTCTTGATTGTCACTTAGTGACACCGTATTGAAGATTAAAAGTCGTCATGGACCCGATGGCGCATGCACTAAACCTTCTTAGCCACTCAAGTTTCTCTCAACAAAAACTTGTTTCATTCTCACAGGGAACCCTACGTAAACTATTGGCTTTCTCTTAGAGATCGTTGGTATTGAAGAAGGAGACCCTCTCCTAGTCTCCGCTCGGGAAAACCAAAAGCACTATTGAGTCTAGAGCCACGAGATTCATCAAAGATCTCTTAGGAACACTTGACATTTCATCACTTGTTGATCAACAAATAAGATCTTGATGATTCGATGGTTCATATCGAGTCCTTCACGAGATCTTAGCAATCTGGTCGAGAAAATTTATGAGAGGTTCATACGTGATTCTCGGTGATTGAATGGAAACTCTGCCGTGGTCAACATCAACGACCACAGCGGCGGTCACCGGTAACTCCCGTGGAATTACGGAGTGTGTCTCAAGCGATCTACTGATCATGAGGTGATGCTTGGTGTACCTCAATGACTCATCTGAATCGTAGATGTACTTGATACATCGCGTTATCTCACTTGTGGGAGTCCAGTTCGAGAACGGCCTTTGTAAGAATTAGAGTTGTGTTTTCACACTATTTGTTAACACTCTCAAGTTCAAACTTGTAAGTGCGGAAATCGCTTATTACTAACCGTTTGAAATGTTTTCTTCTTATGAAATATTCAAATGAACAAAGTAATCGTGTGGATTTATTAGTAAAGAAAATGAGCATTTAAAGGCTCAACTTCAAGCAAAGGGGCTTGCACATGTTGCTTTACAAAACAAACCGAGAAGATTCACCGACAAGAGTGTGGATACTAATTTTGCAAAACCAACAATCTTGGGAAATCGTCTCTAAAACCAATCGAAACCAATCGGTTGCTAGACATCCAACGCTTTTAAATCTGAACGTTCAAAATCGTCAAAACCACGGTTTCCCTCCCAAGTTGTTGAGAATAATTATTTGTCAAAACCGGTCACCCACATTCAGGCCCAACAATAATGCTTACATTTACATTAAACTGTTTACATTATACATTTACATTAAACCTCAACTTGTGGCTGCTCCGCACATCTAAGATTAGTTCGAACTTTGTATCTAAATTGAGCATTAAGCGTAAAAATTCATATGATTCAAATGGCGCATATAAGAACTATGATCTAGAAAAGGCTAGGAAAAGGGCACTACTCCAAAAGGATGGAATCTTAGGTTCACGACCTAGTGTATCACCTTGAGTGTATTCTTGAACAATGCTTGTAGTAGCAAACCAAAACCTAAGTTAACTCAAGCAGTTAGAAATAAACCCATTGATCTAAGCGTAAAATTTGAAACCTAATAGGTGGATCCATATAGGGCATAAATTCTTCCCAAAAAAGTTTCAACATCCCTAGATCTAATCTTAGATGGATACAAACGGGTAGGATTTTCAAAACTGTTAGTCTTAGGTGGATTCTGCAGCAAGATACTAAGTAGTTGCACCAAAACAAGTGGGGTACCAACAACATCCATCCACGAGGCGGGAAAGGAAATCATCAAAATAGCATGTTCGGTGTCAAGAAGATAATTGACACTACATCTTTATGCTTCTAACATGGAACCCGATTACACTTGGGGATCCATGTTTCTCTTTCTTGCCCCTTTCTATTCTCTCATGCGGTACAACATCTATGGCTCCTACTGCAAAATAGCGTAGGACCCGTTTCTCACCGTCAAAAATATCATGATCCATCATTTGTTCCACCATTGTTCTTAATCGTCATGAATTGGAAACATTGCTTGCTCCTCGGTTAAAGATTACGCCAAAAGTCGTGCTTCGGATGTATCGAATGTTTCCATTGCTGACAACCGATAATACTCTAATTTCGGATACACAATCTACAACAACAACCGAATCTTCTATAATGAAGATCAAAGCGCTTCAACAACAATGACTGGCGATGATCAATTGTATGAACAGAGATGTTTTATCGGCGATTGACTCTCTCGAAATATTTTGGTACTTCACACTTGTTCGATCAATTGGACATACATGGTTTATTGTCTCCTTATACATGGTTTATTTGTCTTCAATTCATCATCAACATCGTGGTGTATGATTACGAATCATTGAAAACATCGAGGTGAGAGTGTGTAGGTGGTCATTGCTTCGTTGTTCTTCTACATGCTTCTTTGCGAAAACCCAATGCCTTCTTGAATTTCTTCAATTAGGGAAGAAATAAGGCGATCTCGTGGCTCAAACGTCTCACTTTGGTATTATCATCTCAATTTCACGGGTGATCTTGTGTGAAGTTACCCAAATATGATGTTATGATGCCGACCAGACCACAACATTCGGGGAAAGTCGTATCATTTCGTCTTTCGTGGTTTGTTTGGTGTGATGCGTCTACATCGTGAGAAGATCTTGTTGATTTACGGCATGTTACCCTCGAGCGGATCTTCCGCAATTAGTCGATTTTCTTTGTGTGGTTTCTGCTCATCTACAAATTCGGCGAGGAAATGTAGACTTCATCAAAGTTTCAAATCTGCTAAAGGCGATTTGTCGGTTGGGGGAAGCGATTCAAAACTTCTTCACAATGGCTTCGAGTATAATGACTTAGAACCCGTCACAACCGTTTAAACTTCCTCAACCCCATCATCGGTGAAGAAAGCCCTCACTAACTCGTCAACAAATGGAAAGGTTATTTGCTCCTGCATTCGTGACGATATTGATGAACGTGCTCTGGTGTATCCATTGTTTCATTGCTGACGATAATATTCCTATACGATACACTGCTACAACAACTCACGTTGAAGATGCACCTACACCAATTGACTCCAACACAACAGTTGAACACACCGCTTCCAACAATGATGAACCGGTGATGATATTACGAATGAAGTACCCCGCTGCGATTTTGATCCAAATCGTTCTTCAACCCGTTTGCTAATGAGGCTCGCGCACGGATGTTGCGGAATCTTCAACAAACCATTTGAATCCTCGAGAATCGCACAATGTATACCAACATCAACCTCTACACATAGATGGACAAAGACCATCCTCGGCTAACATTATTGGCAACCCGAATCAACCGATCGTTACGAGACAACGTCTTCGCTCGACGGTGAACATTGCATTTATGCACTCACCGCTGTCACGCCAATCGAGCCTAAAAACATTAAAGGCGCAATGACAAAAGACAATGGATTGAATCCATGCATGAAGAACTCAACCAATTCAAGCGTCTTGAAGTATGGGGCTGGTTGAGCGACCAACGAGGGTCTCGTCATTGGTCTAAAATGGTTGGAAAAACAAATTGGATCTTGAAGGAATGTCATCCGAAACAAGTCACGGCTAGTTGCTAAGGGTTATCGTCGGGAAGAAGGATAGACTTTGAAGAATCTTTTGCTCCGGTTGCTCGTCTTGAGGTTGTTCGGATATTTCTCGCGTTATTTGCTCATATGAATATGACGGTCTATCGGATGGATGTCAAAGCGGCGTTTCTCAATGGGCAACTTAAAAAGCGGTCTATGTCGACCAACCGGATGGATTCGTTGATCACGAGTTCCCGAACCATGTCTACAAACTGAACAAAGCCCTTTATGGTCTCAAACAAGCCCTCGGGCATGGTGCGATAAGCTATCATCTTTCCTCATTGCCAATAATTTCACCAAAGGCTCGGTTGACCCAACTCTTTTCATACAATATCACGGGGCACATATCTTAATTGTTCAAATTCGTGGATGACATCATTTTTGGGTCAACACATAAAAGTTTTCAATCGCTTTTGCAAAACTAATGAAGAAAAATTTTGAAATGTCCATGATGGGTGAACTTACGTTCTTTTTAGGACTACAAGTTCATCAATCACCCGTGGTATTTTCTTGAGTCGGTCAAATATGCCCTTGAATTGTTAAACAAATTTGGAATGAAAACTGTGATACTTATGCCACACCAATGACTCATACCAAGAAGCTAGATCTTTGATTTACATGGGAAATTAGTTGACCCCACCAAATACCAAGTATTATTGGGTCCTCATGTATCTAACGACTAGAGGACACGATATTGTCTTTGCCGTTTATCTATGCTCCCGTTATCGATCGCGACCAATGAAACCCACCTCTCGAGGCTAAAAGAATCCTCCAGATACATCAAGGGAACCATTAACTTGGGGATCCGGTATCAGAAGGATTACGGTTTTGAACTAATCGCTTTTTCGGATGCGATCACGCGGGATGCTTAGACTCGAGAAAAGTACTTGAGCACTACAATTTCGGTGATAAAGCGGTGTCTTGTCAATCAAAGCGAGGATTGTACATCAGCTGTCATCCAGCTGAGCGAGAATATGTAGCCATGTCGCGTGTTGTGCTCAAGTCATTTGGATGAGAACACAACTCAAAGACTATGGTTACGTGTTGTGAGAATCCGATGTCTGCGACAATCAGTGCCATTGCAATCTCGTGCAACTCGATTCAGACTCGAAATCAAAGCACATCGATCTACGCTATCGTTTCATCAAGGACCACGTGGAGCAGTACCGTTGAATTATACTTTGTGGTCTTGAATACCAATTGGCGGATCGCTCACCAAAGCCTTGCCTCCCGCTAGGTTTAATGAGTTGGTCCACGAATTGGTATGAGGTGTTGACTCAAGAGGAATTGGATGACCTCTTAAAAGCAGTCTTAAAACACATCAAACACCAAAACATCTTTTGTAAATAAATTTTCAAAACAAAATACAAAAATATAAAATCCGATAAAACAACAAAAATATTCTTCTAATCTATATTTCTTTCAACATGGCAAGTACATTTCTTCCGTCAACACTTCAATCTTTCAAAATTCGATATTTTTCCGATCAAGTGTTGAGGGGAGAAAATAATCCATTAGCTTGTTTCAAAACATCGTGTACTTGCATGTTACCACATCTCGGTTGATTCTGTTACAAATGGTGGTATATTTTATGGTTCAAAGACACTCCTCGGACCTAAATTAATAACCTTTCATTATTTTCTCAAGTCGAGGGGGAGTGTCGTCAAATTTCTTTCAAAAAATCTTCATTTGGTAACAAATAATGGAAGTTAAAATGCTTTGGATGAAAATGGAAAAGGTGGAGGGACCAAAACTGTCAAAATGGTAAAGTCTATTTTAATAAAACTCTCCACCTAACTCTTATCCATCACATTTAATACACCAAACCTAACAAGATCCTACGCATAGAATTAGTTCATCATATCCGTGAATTTGATCATCATTACGTAAGTAGATTAATGTTTCTAACGTGTTTTCAAACATGGGTCTTGAATTTTAAATGAATCCAACGGTCAAATCTATGGATATCGTGATCTTGTGTTCTTCGCTTATGCGTAAGAACACTTGATCATGTGTTTGGTGTTGTGGCTTAAATGTTAATGTCAAAATGCTTTAAAACATCCTTGATATGTTTTCTATCACCAAAACAAACCCGAAACACTATTTGATGAATATTGCGAATTAGGGTTTATGTGTCAAATTGGGCATTTTGAATGTGATGTGTCTTGGTTAAAAGATTGTTGTTTTATGCTCTTGAGTTGTTAAATTGATGATTTCCAAAGTCTATAGCCACCCGAAACACGAATTGATCATCAATTGAAACTAGGGTTTAAAGCTCATAAACTTTGGGTATTTTGATTCTCAACAAATTAAGTGTTACAACTTGGCTTACATACTCACAACATATCTTTGAACTACCGAGAAAAGTTTAGTGCATAATCTATGGCTAGAATCCATACGCGTAGATTTAGGGTTTAGACTACGCGTATGCAATTCTCGCATAAGCGTGTAACATATGTTAATGCCATGATCCATTGTTAAAATGTATGTATGAGTTAATGTTGATGATTTGATGGATTTATTTCAGGCCTTTGCTACGTAATATTGAGAATCAAGGTGGTTACTAATCTCGCATAAGGATCACCTTACGGCGTAGCTTGTTATCGTAAGACTTGCCTTCGGCGTAGCTTCTACGCGTAAGGTTCTACAATGGACTACGGCGTATCACCGTGAAGGATATGCGTAAGCGATGACCTCTACGCATAAGGTCAACTCTTACGAGTAGCCTCACGCGGCGTAAGGTTAATATATGCCTACGCATAAGCTCTCGCGATAAGGTCTTTTTTCCTCGCGTAACATTTCTTACAGCGTAAGTTAGGATTCTGGCGTAAGTTTACGCCTAAGCATATATCATTCACATCTCACGCGTATCGTTGCCAAAACTACGCAACCACGGATTGACCTTCATGATGAATTGTTACTTGTACAAACTTGTAAATAAACTAATCATATCATCACGAATCCAAAAATGTCACTAATAAACTTAAATAAATGCGATATGTTGTGAACAATAAGTGATAAAATAAACTTTAAAACTTAAAGTTAACTAACTCACGAAACATTTCACGACATCATTGAACTATTGAACATACAAGTGACTTAGGACTCGTAACAATCATTATCACTATACATTCAATAACTAGACAATAAGACCTTACATTGACTAACATTATGTCTTTCGATATGTTGGTTCTTTTGGCTAATGTTATTTGAGATCACGACATGGTGAACAAATGAATGTGGATGCACTGAAGTTCTCTCCATCTGCGATATCTATCCTCATGGCTATCCAATGAAGATAGGAAAGAATAACCTCCGTGTTGACTTTGACACCCTCACTTGCTCGGAATCTTCGTGTCTCATTGCTATTGATATTACGAGGACTCATCCGTATCGAACATGCTTACTCACTCTGCAAGCGTCACGAGATCTACATCCAGCAGTTACGGAACACTATGGAAAGGGTCAAAGGACAAGCTGCATGTGACGGTGACTACGAATCACAAACAAGTCATCATTACACTGCAGACTTAAGGTCATTCTCCTAATTCTGAAGTCGATCCAACCAAACTATATGCCTCACCTTTGAAGAGCTCACTCTCAATTCTTAATCGATATCGGTTATGGCGAGGCTACTGAGGAGTAATCAACAAGCATTCTCACGTAGAGCTTAAGAGTATTCCTCGACCACGGAGAACTCTCTACATGATCATCACCAAGTCATTTACGGTCGTGGCGTGACTATGAGCACCCTAAGCTCATGGAATTGCAAATATTCGGGCATTGGTCAACAAGAAACACATCGCTATCGAAGCTCGATTTGGGATGACATGATGTCATTTCTCAACAAACTTGGCTCAAAGATTCCTACATCGGATATACCAAATTGTTGATCCGAGAGAGCACTTGGACTTCATCCCGACATTCCCAAGAGGCTCAATGACCCCGACAATCACGACATGTTGACGGAACCTATTCTGTCTGCCGGAATCAAGGAAACATCAACAAAGAAACAAGGTCTTTGTCTTTGCCGATTTCCTTCTGGCGAAGATGTCGAGCTCGAATCGTACCAAAGGTATCGGAAGCGGTCGAGACAAGGCAAAGTTGGTCATCTCGACGAAAAATCTTACGGTACACTGTAAGGAGAACCGAGAAAAGGAAATCTTGGAAGTGTCACAAATACTGAGATAGTCAAAGGAATGTTCCAAAGAAGAAACCCATTCAAGAGAAACCCCCTAAGAAGAAAGTTCCTTCTCGGAAGCCACTCCGATCCTTTCACTTGAACCGCAAAGACAGCTCGGGGACGAGGACTCGAGGCTACCGACTCGGATGAAGAGTTCGCATACTACGAAGCGCAAAGGATGAAAATCCTCGGTACCAAAACCTCCAAGTCCTCAAACTATTAAAGGAAAGAAGACTCACGCACTTGTACCTCGGGATGAAAGCTACGAAGATGAAGAAGAGCAATTGGATCATGGATCTGAGAAGAAGTTTCACAAAGTCGAGACACCTTCACAAGGCGAAGAATTTGCTAAAGATCAAATGGGTGGTACGGAGGATCAAGTGGTCTGCCCACTCTAAACCATCTCCCGATGCGGTTAATCAACCCGATAAGGGGCTGGTGCCACCACTCTTCTGCAACAACTAGCGACTGTGGAGGACACTATTGAGTATGATTTTGAGAAGCGGTGGCGAGAAAGAAAAGTCTAAGGATGGCGAGGATGATTACTCAAAGTTTCTTCTAGCAGGTCCAACACACTCAAAGGAGAAAACCTCGAAACTCCTAAGGACATGAAGTCTCCTCATGTCTCCTCATCATCGGACTCTTCATCTCATTCATCACCACCACCATCAACAAAGTCAACGGATCATCATCCAAATCCGTGAAGAAACCACCTAAATCTTGGTTCTCAAACACATGCAAGAATTGTGAAAGTGTCAAACAAGTTAGAAAGAAGGACATGCTTGGAGAAAACTTAATTGGTATCTTTGAACAAATGCGATGACTTACATGATGAGAATGACGAGATGCGGAAAGATAGGAAAGCTATTCAGAATTCATGAGAAGTCATCGTCGGGAGGAACTAAATGAAATGATTGAAGGTTACACTCAAAAGTACCTTGAGGATATCGTTCCAAAAGTCCAAAAGGGCTGGAGAAGTCGACAAGAGAACAAACCCACAAGTTTCTTCTCGACCTTGTCCCCGGTGTGACTAGAGAAGTATTCTCCGGACAACTCACCCCTAACATCGTCGCATTGGTTAAACATACAATGGCCAAAAAGGCGATCTCTACGAATGCGAGTTAATCGCTAAACTAGTGATGCAAATGTCAAAGCGATCGGGCGTTTACCGGATGAAGCTAAATTTTTGAAGGTCTACTTGCTTTTCAACTCGGTTCATCATGCAAGGAGTCACCGATCAACCCAAACGGCCAAGAGATGGCGATGATAAGGATAAGGACTCGCACCTAAGCGTCGAAGCGATCGGTCAATCCACATCTATGCCACCTCCTCCACCACGGACTTCTTCTCAACATAAGTCTCCTCCACCTCGGTCTTTCTTCGATAAACCTCGGGACGATTCCGAGTTACCACCCCGACTCATAAAGCGGTGATCACTTTGAGTATACGGGTGGTGGCGATGAAGAGGTCCTTGAGCCCCGACAACAACCCACCTCACCCAAACAAGTGCGAAACCGGCTTCATCATCAAAGCCTTCCAAAAGAAGAAAGCAGACGACTCGGCCGGAGTCGTATCATGGCTAGATGATGATAAAACCGAAGAGTTTGAATGGTTCTCCACACTTGTCAATCAAACTCCCTACCCGATGAAGGTCAAGAATTGGTAGATGGTTCAACAATGGAGCATGCAAAAATGTTGCAAGAAACGGTTCCATGTGAAGAAAATGACGAAATCTGAATTGAGCGAATCAAGAATGAAGCTTTTCAACTATGGAAAGACAACTCGAAAGCGCCCTCGAGGTCGAATATCATCTTGAGAACATCGCTCGAGCTATGTCCAACAACATGGATTGGCTCAATCGGAAGCAAACATTGACTTCACACAAAGGGACAACCCTCCATACTACACCGATTGGACCAAACCTCTACCGACCATTGGCCAAGCAGACGAACCAAGAATTCCTTCCGATATTTCTTCAACAAAGACACGGAATTTCTTCTCCATGGTGGCGATGGTTCGAGAAAATACACTACATCATTGACTCTTCCATTCCCAGTGACCATTTACTCTAAGCGCATAGCTATCGAGGGCGTGCAACTCACTTGTTTTTCGACAACGTGCAAGCATCGACCAAGATGCATTGTATGGGATTCATCATTGGCACGAGCGCGAAGAATCTATTACAGTGCACGGTTGAAGTCTCAACATAAGGTGTATAGCTCGAAGGACATCGTGGCCATCAAACACATTGATCTCAAGTCTAAGTGGGACTACACATTCTTAAAGAATATCATAGTCAAGCGACAAGATGAGCAGGACTATGGATTCTCTGAAGTCGACTTTGAGAACTTGTCCTCAACGACATCGAAGACATGTATCTTGCCAAAGTGCGGTCGTATGAGACAATTCTCGTGAAGTTCAGCGTGAATTTATCAAGTCGGTTCTCATCTTCATTAGGCGATCGTGATCAAAGAGCGTGTCGAAGATATCTAGATGGGCGTTGAATCATATCGAAGCGTGTAAACTTCACTCCACCACGACTTGATCTTCCCGGCATCAACCGACAAACAACTCACGCTCATCGACAAACCTTTGGCGTTGTTTACCGCGGTGAACTTCAAGAAGCGCTTAATGGCGTGTAGTGAGCTCCACAAATTCGGGATCATACCTTGAAGATGGTTAGGGATGGATTGGCGTGCAGTTGAAGGATATACGCATGAAAGTTGGGAATCCTAGCGCTGGAACTCTCGGGAAAGGAGGGATGTGAGGCGTATCATCACCTTGATTGATGAGCGGTTGTTCGAAGGGATCGATTCGCCGATTGGAAAGCTATGTTGGTGGTCGACTCGGGAGGAACATCATCGGCTTTCAGCGCCGGTCGCACTCACGGGAACATCACGCACTTCACGGTACCCTTGAATTGTTTCCTTCATATGATTTTGGATGTATGATTATATATGTGAATGGCTTGTGCACACATAACGATGTACAACCCGTATCAATTAAGAAAGGACCACGTAGTGCGCCTCGGTGCCACAATCCTTATAAAAGGAGCAAAAGCTTCTTATTTTTGAGTAAAACCTATCAAACCTTTCACTTTTCAAGGTCTTGCTCAAAAGACAAGTACTTCCCACAAGATTTTCAAAACCTCAACCGTTTATATCACTAATTGAGGGGAGTATTTGAATTAAAACTTTGTTCACAAATTGTTCACTGATGGTCACTCTTCCCGCAACACTCAAAATGGTCATATTTATTCTCAAACCGTTCAAAAATAACAATTTTATATGCCATTTTTAGGGGAGAAAATTGTGTGATAAGAAATATGTTGTACAAAATGCAAATGAATCATGTACCTCGGACTTAACCAACGAATTGACGGTACTAAAGCTGTTTGTAACTCGAAAAGACTTGTCTGGATGGGTAATAATTTCAAGCTAGTTAAGCTAGTGATGTAAGCGTGTCTCATGAAGGACTTGTGCGAGTAGAAAGTACCATTCGAGAAACTTTTGATAGACATGAACTACGACGGGTTTGACAACCTTCCAAGGTTTGTCTACACCTTCAAGGTAGTTATTAGAGCTAGTTGTCACCTAAAAGTCGACAATATATCTCTTTAACTATTCAACGTAACCGTGTCTCGCGGAGATTGTCTATCTTTAGTGGATCAATTCATAAAGTGCGCTGCTCTTTCCTCACTTTGTGCATTTAACCATTAAAACTATTAAGCACATGTGGGGGAGTATTTATGCAAAACTTATCTCTCATGTGGTTCAAACATGTTTTCATTTACAAACCCTTTGAGAGATATTTTAACTTACGATGGTTATAATGGCAAACATAGGTTAGTCATGGAGTTATAAGGTGACTAAGGTTAGGAATAATCGTCCTATGATCCGCTTGAGCGGAGGATCTACCCAAGGACACTACCATTAGTTAGTGTTAGAAGTCCTTAGGAATGATTATAAAAAGGAGAAAATGAGAATCGAGAGAAGAAGAGTTGAAGAATCAAAAGAAATGTAAAGTAAAGGGTGAAAAGAAATAGCCCTCCAGTTATTCAACTTAGGCGGACAAGGGTTCAATTCATATACTCTTGGTTGTCACTTAGTGACACCGGTATTGAAGATTAAAAGTCGTCATGGACCCGGTGGCGCATGCACTAAACCTTCTTAGCCACTCAAGTTTCTCTCAGCGAAACTTGTTTCATTTTCATGAGGAACCCTACATAATCTATTGGCTTTCTCTTAGAGATCGCTGGTATTGAAGAAGGAGACCCTCTCCTAGTCTCCGCTCGGGAAAACCAAAACGCTTTGTTGAGTCTAGAGCCACGAGATTCATCAAAGATCTCTTAGGAACACTTGACACTTAATCACTTGTTGATCAACAAATAAGATCTTTAGTGATTCGGTGGTTCATATCGAGTCCTTCGAGATCTTAGCAATGTCGAGAACATTTATGAGAGGTTCACATCGTGATCCTCGGTGATTGAATGGAAACTCTGCCGAGGTCAACATCGAACGACCACGGCGGTCACCGGTAACTCCCGTGGATTACGCGGAGTGTGTCTCAAGCGGTCTGATCGTGAGGAGATGCTTGGTGTACCTCGGCGACTCATCCGAAATGTAGATGTATTTGGTACATCGCGTTATCTCACTGTGGGACTCCAGTTCGAGAGCGGCCTTTGTAAAATTAGAGTTGTGTTTTCACACTATCTCGTTAACACTCTCGAAGTTCAAACTTGTAAGTCTGGGAAATCGCTTATTACTAACGAGTTTGCAATGTTTTCTTCTTATGGAAGCTCGAGGCGGGATGATCGTCTTGACTCTTCTCATGCTCATGCCAACATCATCACTAATGGAAGTTCTATTCAAAAGCAACACAACCGTCGAATGATTCTTCGTCAAACCAAAGAATCTACAAAGTTAAAGACTTAGAGAACTTCATCGATGATTGAATTCCAACGTCATAGGCGTGTGAGCATATTGAAGAATGGCGTGGAACCTTTGGAGCAGAAGCGGACACTGAGGCGATCGATGCAGACAACAACATACTATCACTTTCACCACAAAGAACAATGATCAAAGAACAAAGTTAAAGATGACGTCGAAGCATAAGCGCTTTCAAAGATAACTATCTCTACTACTGGGAGATTGTTCGAATCAAGACAATTCCTCTCACAAGAAAGAAGAATGTCGAAGGCGTCACACTACTATTACATCAACGCCTTCACCGTTTACATTCATATATACTTGAGGGAGATTGTTGGAATCACTCTAAATAGTATTTCAAGTATTTATATTTCATATGTAATAGGTAGCTTTATTATGGCCTTTATGTTTGTTTAAGGTCAAGCTTATGTAGAAGGCCCATAAGCTTGATCCAAGCCCAATAAGGAATAGGGAAGGAGAGGGAGTGTTGCCTAGCTCCTTGCCTATATAAACTCTTGTAAACCCTCATTTGAGGGTTGGTTGTTCAAGTTACTCTTTCACATACATCTCGCCTAACCCTTCCTCATTTATATGTGTGTGTGTGTTTGGTATTTGTTCAATCGCCTTCATCTCTTCTCTTATAAGCTTGTGTTGTAAAACTAGTGACCTAACGAAGCTCGGAGGCGGAATGATCGTCTTGATTCTTCTCATGCTCACGCCAACATCATCACTAATGGAAGTTCAATTCAAAAGCAACACAATCGTCGAGAATGATTCTTCGTCAAACCAAAGAATCTACAAAGTTAAAACTTAAAGAACTTCATCAAGATTGAATTCCAACGTCAAAGAGCGTGTGAGCATGTTGAAGAATGGCGTGGAGACACTGGGAGGGAACAAGCGGACTGCGAGGCATCGATGCGAGCACAACAACATACTATCACTTTCACCACAAGAACAATGATCAAAGAACAAAGTTAAAGATGACGTTGAAGCATAAGCTGTTCAAAGATAACTATCTCTCACCGGGAGATTGTTCAAATCAAGGCAATTCCTCTCACAAGAAAGAAGAATGTCGAAGGCGTCGAGCTACTATTACATCAACGCTTCACGTTTACATTCATATATACTTGAGGGAGATTGTTGGAATCACTCTAAGCAAGATTTCAAGTATTTATATTTCATATGTAATAGGTAGCTTTATTATGGCATTTATGTTTGTTTAAGGTCTAGCTTATGTAGAAGGCCCATAAGCTTGGGCCTAAGCCCATATAAGAAAGGATGAGAACTAGGGTGTTGCCTAGCTTCCTCCTATAAATACTCTTGTAAACCCTCACTTGAGGTTGGTTGTTCAAGTTATTTCCTTTCACATATGCCTTACGATAACCGCCTCTTATTATCGTGTATGTGTGTTTGGTTCTTGTTCAATCGCCTTATCTCTTTCTCTATTACTTGTGTTTGTAAAACTAGTGACCTAACAGTGGTATCAATCGCCTACTAGTTGGGTGAATCGTGTTTGTTTTTGAAGTGGGTTTCGGTCCCTCGCCTAAACGCACCTTGATACTTTGGTTCGCTTAAAAACTTGTTTTTACACTTTTTAATCAAGATTCTTGTACTTTCAATGTTTTAAGGTGTTAAAATACTTGTTTTTGGCAAAAGTTTCAACCTTTACTGGCGTGGATATACGTTTTATGCTTGTTTTTGTTCTTGGGTGTCGATTCTACGCGTAACCCGTTTAGCCGTTTGGTACATCAAGTTTCACACTTTTGTGTTCTTTTTGTACTATTGAAGCTATTCCATAACAAAATACGGTTTAGAAACACATTTGGGCAAAATCAAAATTACGAGTAATCCTACAGCGTATTGAAACCCTAAAATTACGCGTAAGATTATCCTTGGTGTGATCTTCATTTTCGTGGTTTATTTCGTGTTTTCTTACTTGGATAAGTCCGAAAATCGTCGACTTTGGATATCTTTTGCCTTTGTGATAGTGTAAAAGATCATTTGAGTAAAACCCTAAATTTACGCATAAGCATTAGCTTCTGCGTAGAAATCCTAAGCATAAGATTCACTTTACGCGTAAACTTAGGTCTACGATAAGGTAATCTCGCCTAACTTTCTACGCCTAACTTTTGTCTCGCATAACTTTAGTGCTTTTATCCTACTTACGCGTAAGCTAAATCCTACGGCGTAACTCCTTATTGTTACGCGTAACTTTTGGTGTTTTTACGCATAAGTGCTACTTGGTTTCTTGTCTTTTCTCGCCTAAGGATACTTCATCAACAAAGGTTCATTCGACTACAAAGATCCATTTTACTACACAAGTTTATCAACATGTCTCAACCACCATACTCAACTATTTCCTCACACTTATAATCATCATCAACAACAACAACAATTAACTCCACAACATCAACAATGGAATCAACTACAAGCTATTTATCAACAACAATTTAATCGACAACATACTCCACAAATTGGTGCAATTCCACCACCACAAATGGTTCAAACACCACCAAGCCTTCAAGTTCAATCCTACACAAATGATTTCAATCAACATCCATCAAGGAACACTATGAAGGAACCCACTTAGTTTGCAAAGATGTGTGAAGCTTTAAGCGACCAACAATCAATTCATGAAGTTGGATCACTTGATAGACCTCCAATGCTCACTCCGAGAAACTACGATCAATGGGTGATAAGGTTCTTTAGTTTTGTGATCTAAAGAAGCCACATGGAAAGTTCTTAAAGAAGGTTATCTTGGAAGGCCCATTTGAGATACCCTCTTGTCATTGTGCGGAGATCCAGCTCATTGTTCCACCAAGAGATGAACAAACCAACATTGCTATCATTGCGGATCTAAATGCTCTGAACTTCTACACTATGAAGTGATGAACTTGCAATGGAATACATCCTCTTAGGATTACCAAACCCAATTCTTCGTAGTGTTGATGCTCAAAAGACCGCACAGAAAATGTGGGATCATATTCGTCTTCTTATGGAAGGATGCATACTCAATCGGGAGGATTTGGAATCCAAATTTTACTTGGCTTATGAACACTTCATGATTGAACACGGAGACACTAGAGTCCTATCATCATCGATTTTCGGACATCATCAATGATTTGGATAAACACAACATCATCATGCCAAGAATTGCGTGAATACTAAGTTCACGAGTAGTCTTGGTCTGAATGGGAGAAGTATGTCATTTTCTCCGTCAAGCAAAGAATATGCATCATTCTACTTATGGATTGTTGTACGATTACTTGAAGCCTCATGAAAAGGAACTTGATCGGGAAAGGATTCTCCGTGCTCAAATTGCTAAGCGATCGCATCCGGATAATCAACAACTTGCCTTGTATGCTCAACGAATTATCCTCTCAACAAGCAACTCAATCAAGCTGCTTCAAACACACCTTCACAAAGAACAACCTCAACAAAATCAATTGGTTCCATACAGCAACAATGCTCAAGCATATGTCGTTGAAGCGGTAGGAAATTGATCCATTCGAGCATAAGCTGTTCAAAGATAACTATCTCTACACCGGGAGATTGTTCAAATCAAGGCAATTCCTCTCACAAGAAAGAAGAATGTCGAAGATGTCGAGCACTATTACATCAACGCCTTCACCGTTTACATTCATATATACTTGAGGGAGATTGTTGGAATCACTCCTAAACAAGATTTCAAGTATTTATATTTCATATGTAATAGGTAGCTTTATTATGGCCTTTATGTTTGTTTAAGGTCTAGCTTATGTAGAAGGCCCATAAGCTTAGGCCCAAGCCCATATAAGAAAGGATGGGAACTAGGGTGTTGCCTAGCTTCCTCCTATAAATCTCTTGTAAACCCTCACTTGAGGTTGGTTGTTCAAGTTATTTCCTTTCACATATGCCTTACGCATAACCGCCTCTTATTATCGTGTATGTGTGTTTGGTTCTTGTTCAATCGCCTTATCTCTTTCTCTATTACTTGTGTTTGTAAAACTAGTGACCTAACATATTTAATGTGTCTAGGAAAGAATATTCAATCACAATTATTTGCTTAAGTATGATTAATAATCTTGTCATAAAACATGCATTAAATATGTGTTCAATTTTGTCCATATGATTTCTACACAGAGACTTAAACCACTAGAGTTTTCCATCTCTTTGAAGAAACTTATCTTCATTCTCTAGTCTAACTATTAAGATAAACCAAATTTCCAAAATTGATTATCTTTATGGACAACATCTTTAACATTCATAGTATGAGTAATTTACCCAATTCAATATTTGGTAATCCATCATAATGATTATCAGGTTTACTATAATCCTGTAACTCATGCCTTCTCAGCATATAAATCATATATCTGAGATATCTTTGCATAAATATGAATGAAAATTCTATCATCTTGAGGTTAACATTTCATATCTAGCCTCATCATGATATTTACTAGTGTATTTAAGAAGATTATGTATCTTGTAATTTTATCTTTCAAGATAAGAAAAACTCTCACTTGCCTTTTGTAATATATAAACTATCTGTATATACTTAGCAATTAGAGCAAAACTACATTGTTCTCTTTTTGGGACATTACAAATACACATGGATAATTCCTGACTTTAGTTTGTTAATAACCTATTCATAAGTAGTTTAACAAATTCAGAATCTTCAATTTTAAAACTTAATGTGATTCATCACATTCCATAATAAAATGGTTTTTTATTAGTCTTCTAGGTTGGAGTCATATTGAGTATATTCATACTCAATTTTCTAACCTTATTACTTTTTAAGAAAGAAGTTATGGTTATCTTGAATCAAACAAATCAAATAGAGTTTGATTCTCCTAACTGAACATACTATCAACTTATGGTATTCATTAGAGTTAATATTGTAAGACAATCTAACAATATATAAGATAAACATATTCCTTTTTCCTTACCTATTTACCAACTAAGTCAACTTAATGGTATAATAGACTTTTAAAGCCAATTTCATGCTTTATAACACAAGTACTTTTTAACTAAGTCACTTCATATCCATGTCTCATCAAGAAAACATAATATGTTATAATCCCATTATACGTTATAAATCATTGATCAACTCAATGACTTCTTGTACATGTCTTAATTAAAATCATAACAAGTTAACGTCTTACTTTATTATAAGTCTTAAAAGACTTTATGTTTATGTCTTTACAATGAATCATAAACATGTTTAACTAAAGTAATTATGAGCACAACTCTTGGTTTCAATAGTAATTTCAAGTTAAATTATTTAGTTCACAATAATGTAGGACTAGGTTATGTTTCATTTATGTCATTCCAAAATACATAAATAAACAAATTGAAGTAGTATTAGATTACTTCATTTATTTATGTCATTCTAATAATACATAAATATCTAATTTGAAGTAGTCTTATATATCATTTTGATACATGTTCTAAATACTTGTCTAATTTAGAAACTATAAATTTATTCCAGATACGATCCCACGTAACATGGAGATTTACTTTGTTGTTGCAATCTTGCCAAGTTATCACATGACGTAAATTGCAACACCAAGTGTTTCTTGAATTAGATATGTACAAGTCATATTAGAACGTTTGTCTCTTACCTTGCAGTCAAGAGAATCTGTTAAATCATATACCTATATGTTGTACCTTGCAAACAATATAGATTTCTCCCACTTGTGCATGGAACAACATCATGTAGCAGATAAATAACACGACATATGTTTGTTTATGTGACCAATATGATTGTGTCATTGATATTAGCATAACTAGTAGATGTAGAACCACTTCATTTTCTAATAAGGAAATGTACATGACTATCCTTGAAAACATATGTGTCTACAAGTGGAAAGTAATTATCTTAAGATATTCTACGGATAACTGGGTTACTACCAAGATGACAAAGCTTGTAACTCCCATGAATTAGAGATCATTACATTAATTCCTTATTCGATAATAAGAACACAATACTCCCTGGATTTGACAACATTGTAAGTGTTTCATTAACCAATGAAAGAAAATAGTGTTCTATTTACTTCCCTACACTTTTGAGAAAGTCCATACATAACAATTACTTATGTACTAAAAAAGTGTATTCTACTATGTACATGATGAATTATCCATCAATGTTATTAACTTGAAAAATTGGGCATGCAATTTCTTTCTTAATAGTTCTACTATTCCAACAATTGTAAGTAGTACTTTTAAATGGTCAAAGCACAACAACTAGATAAAATATGCTAGTTTTTCTTTTACCAATTTTTGCAGTAAATTAGTCTAGCTTCTAATTTAATAACTCAAAAAATATGCAATTTTTCTTAACTATTAAAATTTGCTTACGAGTTATGTATTTACAATTTAGACAATTCTAATTTATCCTATCATACATTTCTCATTCATGAAAAGAAATAGGATTGAATCTCACTCTTTCTTATGAAAAGAGGACTAGGTTTATTCTTTTAGCAAAGTTGACTCTACCAAAAACTCTTACAGGTGTAGATCAATTTACAATACAGGAATAACCTACGTTTAAGGTTTAATGTTGCATTAATACATTTAAACAATTTGCAAAATTCAATTTTAGTATTTTCGATAATTAAACTTTTCAAGAAAATAAAATACCCAGGTAATATTCATATAACCATAGATTTTCTAAAACTAGGATCCAAATTATCATAGTTCCATTACATCGCTTGATCCGCTAGTAATGAAAGCACATAATAAGGTAATCTATCGAACAATAATTGGCAAACATTTTCCAATTCCTAGATCATTATGGGATTTACATTTTCCAACGCTATTGCAAATGTAAACATGTTTTATCCCATCTTGTTCCTTGAGTCTACTTCTCACTTACTACTCAATTTAAGTCGTCTAACTTAAAGAACTGCAAATATGTCCATGTAAGGTCTGACTTCACATGAAGATTTACCTTTCCATCACAATCTCGCCAAGTTCCCACATGACGTAAATTGCAACTTCGAGTGTTCCTTTAACTAGATGGCACTTAACTTAATTTTAAAAGGGTACTAGTTTCGATTTATGGTGTCAAATCAAACATGTACGAAGAAGTATGCATACAACTTCGTATCAATAGCTTTTAATAAAAAACCTTTTATTAACCAATTCACAAAGATTAAATTATCAAAGTTTTGATTGAGGTATTGGTTTCGCCAATCAGGGAATTTACCTTTAATTATCGTCCATTATATCGTACTTTTGCATAAGTCTAAAGACTTAGGGTGTGTTTGTTTCATTAAGATGTTTTGGGTCTGAATATGACTACCACATCTTACTGGTAAGAGGTGGCTAGAAAGTCTAAATCGAGCGAAATAATGTTGTTTATTTTTGTATAAGTGTCCAGAATGATTTTAAGTGCTTGTTTTTGCAATTTGTTTATTAAACCAACGCAATGCGATAATAAATAACTTATGTAAATATAAAACAAGACTTTTATCATAAATATAACATAGTTAATAAACAATCAAATATATTATATAAAGTTTGCAAAAGCAGTAAGAGGCGATAAGATAAGTCTCCACCTCTTCTTGAGTAAGATGTTATATGTCTAAGCGGGTCTTACTCAAAAGAAAAAACAAACAAGCAAAACGTCTGCGCTCCTCTTATTGGTAAGAGTAAGAGGGCTAGTAAGACTTTTTTTCAAAAAACAAACACACCTTTAGTGTTTCGGATAATTACCACAAAAGTGGCGCATGGAATTAAAGCTAATTCGCCCTTAGGATGATTTTGTACATTTATAGCCTACTTGGTAACTCTAATTTGACGCACAAAGAAGCGAAGAATTTGGTCAGTGCTGAAGCAATAACCTCCTTCTTTCGGGTCACAATTTAATACGCTCCCCTCGTTATATCCCTCTTATAGTTTGTCAAAATTGGATGAGCCGTTCTCACTATTTGTACAAAAACCATCAATCAATTAAACTTAATGAAAATTTAACTCTTCAAAAACAAATCAAATTCCACCATTGTTTAGTCCAATTTATTTTTCTTTTCAAAATTACCCTTTACTTAAAACTTGTCGCACATAATAAACAAACAAGTAACAATAAAAAATAAACAACTAAAACAATGCGCACGTAACTAACAATTAATACGTGTAAACAAGTAGCCACATGCAACGTATTTGATAAAACCTATTAATAATCAATATCTAGGTTAATTAACGTATATATTAACTAGGGCTTTCACTCGCACAATTGAAAGTGAGCCACATACATCGACGAATCGATTGCGTAAGCCATAACTAAAATATAGCAAATTGCACATAATTGATTCATTATTGGGGTCTTCCCCAATTCAAGATTTATCAAAACATACATGTAATTAAAATAACTTAACAATTAAAAATTCAAGCAACCATCCATGACGAACATGCATGTATCATCATGGATATAACATAACAATTATTCAGGTAAGTCACAAGATCGCATACAATTCTATGTCACATAACACTTTATTCATGAATTTACACGTAACAAATATATTAATTCTAAGTTTCGATATTGATAACATAACAATTATAATAAACCCTAAAACAGTTTTTAAAAACAATCGACTAAAAAAATTAGGGTTTCGACCCAAAGAAAAATTTGGTCAATCCATAAATTTTTTTTAAAGCAAATTAGGGCAAAAGCCCTAACCCTAAAATTAGGGTTTACATAATCAAAACCAAAACCCTAGAACAATCATATCAAATAACATACAATATTCGTTTTTTTACGTATTTAGTAATTAATTACTCATTAAACAAGGCTCGTGATGCCCTTTGTTGGTATTATATAACATGACTATCATATATAAAACACATAAAACATCAAAGAAACATGCGGGCGTATAGGGCGATATAATGAATAATTAACTAACATAAATATAAAGTATACGTACCTTTTATTCTAGCGAACAAGAATCAATTCCACAAAACTAGCAAGTGATGAACCCTAATTAGGGTTTATAGGATTATAAAAATTACCCGCACCATTTACGTAATTCAATCCAAGATACCGACAAAAGTATGTTAGTACCACGTTCTTGTACACACGTACTAAATCAAATTAAAGTAATTCTAGTTTTAATCACACGAAAATATTTGTTTTGGAAAAACATAAGTATCGACACCCTACTTGAGGTGGTCAATCGTTTGGAACAGAAGAAACACACAAAAAAGTTTTAGGGTTTAGACAATGAGTACGAGAGATGGAATACAAAGACCCTAGGCCTTGTATTTATACCTAAAGTAACTTGGTGACCAAGTTAGCAATGGATTGGGCTTTGGAACCCCTTGGCCGATCGGTTTGAGTAATCCCCAAGGATTCCGGAACCTTCCCAATCTCTATTTTATTATTTAGTCCTTCCAATTAACATTTAATGATCGTTAGTCCATTACACTTAATTTACTTAACGTCCGTTATATATTTCGTGTAATTAATAAATAAATATAACATTTAACATTTAACATTTAATTAAAACTTTAATTCTCATACGTAAAGCGTGCAATCTCGTGGTCTCGAGATCGATCATAACTCACGACTACTAATTTATATCCATAAAACTAACAGAAGGCTCCAATAAAGAAGATGAATATGTAAGCATCAAAAGAATTTCTGGAAGAACTGAAGGTGTTAACACATGTTCATCACTTGAACCTGGTAATTTCTCGAGATTTATACAACTTATTACTTTCTTCTTTTTACATATCAGATAAGAATTTGGATGGATATTCACATTTTGGAATAGCTATTACAACCATTTTATTGTTAATGGAGTGTTTGGATTTGCAATTTATAGCTTCAAACAGAATTAGTCATTCTAGCAATAATCTTTAAATGATCACAATTAGTCAAACACTCAACATCAACCTTACAAGCTATCTCCATCTATTTTTTTGGGCCAACTATCTTATTCTGATGATTTATTAGTTACTAATTACGCATCCAAGTAGTCAAGCACCACTCTGGATTGCAATTAGATAGAGTTATCATGATTTTGCAGGTACGTTTGATAGGATACTATGTTAAAGGATCATTGTTTTTGGTCTATGAATTTATCAAAAATGGAAATTTGAGTCAACATTTGCGTGGCTCGCTAGGTAATGAGACAAAGAAAACCAAATATTTATTGACTTATTCTGCTTTTAATCGCTACCCCATTACGTTTTCAGGCCAATTCCATGGGCTACAAGGGTACAAATCCCCCTTGATTCGGCTAGAGGACTCGAATACATTCATGAGCATGCAGTTCCCATGTACATCCATCGTGATATCAAGTATCCTAACATTTTAATTCATGAAAACTTCCATGCTAAGGTCAATAGACTAAACTTTCCTTTTTATCAAATCTCCCAGTGTTCAAAGAACAACATTTTTAAGTGAAATACTATGCATAAGACTGCCTCTGGAGATTTACATATCAAGTGGTTAACACCCTTGCCTCTAGAGAAAGAGGTCAAGGGTTCGATCTTCACCCCTTGCAAGGCCGGAGGTCCTTTTCTACCTTTGGTAGAACCGGAAGCAACCTCTCTACCTTAAGTAGGGGTATGACTGTCTACGTCTTAACCTCCCCCATACACCGTAGAAGACGGTATTGGGACTCATAACCCGTGAAAGACGGTATTGGGCGTTACTTTACTATGCATAAGACTGTGGCATTATTGGTAAATGGCATAGAGTTAATGAAACTATTGAAATAGTTAATATTTATGGCCCTCAAGGTAGTAGGCAAAAAGAAGAGTTATGGAGTGAGCTTCAAAACATTATGAATTCTATTAAAGCTGTTTGGATATTGTTGGGAGATTTTAACGCAGTCCGCTCTTAAGATGAAAGGCTTGGTACATTATTTGTTGAAAGAGATGCTAAGGCCTTCAACGAGTTCATTGCTAGAAGGGGTATTCATGATCTTCCTTTAAGGGGGGGGGGTCCTTTTACTCTTTTTAATAGAGAAGGTTCCAAAGTTGAGTAAATTAGACCGATTCCTTGTTTCTAATCAGCTTTTCAACATATGGAGAGATGCTAAGGCTAAAGCGTTGGTTCGTGCAGTATCTGATCATTTCCCTATTGTGTTGTTCGATGTCTCAGTTGACTTCGGCCCTAAAATTTTTAAGCTTTTTAATCATTGGATGGGAAATTAAAGTTTTAGAAAAGTTGTTGAGAACTCTTGGAAGTGTGGTGATTTTTCAGGTGTGTCCGATATTGTTCTAAAGAATAAAATTAAGAAGCTCAAAGTAGATATTAAAACTTGGTTGCATGGCTTTTCTCATGAAAACGAAAGTAAGAAAAAATATATTATATCCACACTAGCTGATTGGGATGTAAAAGCTGGATGGGGTTTCTGAATCGGGTTCCCTCGCCTCTTTCGATCATTTAAAACGTGAAGAAGACCTGATGGACTTGCAGCTTATTGAACAGAAAGATAGAGAAGCGCTTAAACAAAAAAGTAGAATAAAGTGGGTGATTGAGGGCGATGAAAACAGTAAATTCTTCCACTCTCTAGTTAGAAAGAAAACCAGACGACAAAATATTAACAGGCTCAAATTTAACAGACCCAAAATCAATCTTCTCTGCTGCCTATGATCACTTTGCCAACATATTTCGTGAAAGTAAACCTTCCACTCACAGTCTTCTTTTTAAATGACTAGACCAAGAAGATGTATGTTGCATTACTGGAATCTTCTTTTTCTATGGAAGAGGTCAAAGCTGCGGTATGGGACTGCTCTAGCTTTAAGTCTCCTGGTCCTGACGGTCTCAATTTTAAATTTGTAAAGAAATATTGGGATCTTATCAAGTTTGAGTTTTTCAACTTTGTAAAATACTTTGAATCTCAGGGTAATCTAGCAAGGGGATGTAATGCCTCCTTTATTGTTCTTATTCCAAAAGTATCTTATCCTCTTGATTTAAGTGACTATCGCCCTATCAGTTTAATCAGATGCATGTACAAAGTGCTTTCAAAGTTGCTTGCCTCTCCTTTAAGTCAGGTTATTCACAAGCTCATTAGTCCAAACCAAACAACTTTTATGAAGGGGACGCAAATCTTGGATGGAAGTCTAGTTGCTAACGAAATTGTCAACTTCGCTAAAAAAGAATGAATTAATCTTCTTTTTAAAGTCGAGTTTGAAAAAGCGTTTGATAGTGTAAATTGGAACTTCCGTATGGATATTATGGCTCAGATGAATTTTGGATTAAAATGGTGTAGATGGTAGGGGTGAGCATGGTTCGGTTTGGGTCGGTTTTTGGCTGAAACCGAAACCGAACCGAGATATTCAGTTTCTATAAAACTTAAAACCGAAACCGTTCGGTTTTTATTATTATCGGTTTTGGTTTGATTTTTCGGTTATTTTGGTTTTTAACCGTTTATATTTTGGTGTGGCATATTTATACCAACTAATCTGTTTTACGTAGAAAATTTGTTATTCTTCTTTACCTTTTTGTTACTCTAAGCCTAATAATATTTATCCCATATTCATACAATTACATGCATATAGATTAAACAAATACAGATGCAAGTGAACATACACGCAGTATGATCATTATCACATACATATCGATATATTGTCAAGTAAACACACGTAAACGGCAAACACGCATATAAATGTTAAGATAAAAATATTATAAATCTACCAACAAAATTAATATGAATGTATAAATTTGATTTATTTAGTTATTTATTTATATTATATTATTCATATAACAAAATCGGTTCGGTTCTGTTTTACGATTAAGTTTATGAACGAAACCGAAACCGAACCGAAATTTTCGGTTTTTGAAGAAAGTAAAAACCGAACCATCGGTTTTTAGTTTCGGTCGTTTATTTCGGATTGGTTTTTTTCGCTTTTCAATTTAGTTTCGGTTTTTCTGCTCACCCCTAGTAGATGGATCTTCTCTTGCCTTTCTTCTACTTCTGTATCGGTGCTTATTAATGGCTCCCCATCAAAAGAGTTTAAAATGGAGCAAGGCTTGAGACAAGGAGACCCTCTTTGTCCGTTTCTTTTTCTTATAGTGGCAGAAACATTACAAGTTATAACAATGGCAGCGTGTAACAAAGTCATTTTCAAAGGGTTCTCTCTTGATGATGGGCCTAATATCTCCCTCCTCCAATATGCCGACGATGCATTATTTTTTGGTGATTTGTCGGTCGCGAATGCCCGACATCTAGTGCGTATCTTAGACATTTTTCATGATGTTTCAGGGCTCAAGATAAATTTAGCGAAGAGCCATATATTTGGTATTGGGATCCCTATTGATGTAGCAATTAATTGCTCTTATAGCTCTCTTCTTAGCTATCTCGGGTTACGTGTTGGTAAAAGTATGAATAGAATTGATTCATGGAATGATGTAGTTGGTAAGCTCTCGAAAAGGCTCGCGACATGGAAAATCAACCTTCTCTCTATTGGTGAAGGTTAACCCTTGTCAAATCGGTGTTAGGGAGTCTTCCCCTTTACTATTTTTTAATATTTAGAGCCCATGTTTCAGTTATTTCACATATTGAAGCTTTAAGAAGATTTTTTTTAGGATTTCAAAGAGAATGAGAAAAAGATTGTTTGGGTTCGTTGGAAAAAGATATTGGTGGACAAGAAAGATGGCAGCTTAGGTGTAGGGAGTATTAAAGCAAAAAATATGAGTCTTCTTGGTAAATGGAGATGGCATTATCTTAATGAGACATTTGCTTTATGGAGGAATTTAATTAGTAAAATCCATGGTTCTCACGCCTCTCTGGCCGGAATTATAGTTATTTAGGTGGTATCTCGAGATTGAAGAGATCGAATTCCTCTAGGGAACACACGAAACAAAGATATGAACTAGGTAAATAGAAATGGAAAAGAGATGTTTCCAATTCATCAAAATGAAAGCTTTTCCTACATCCATATGATCTAGTAAAGTAGATTGGTATTGTCCATATAATAAAAGCAGATCTTGGTCCATGGAATCCTAAGAAGGTAAGAAATCCAACTGTCCGATGCTTCTTGACCAAATCGATATACAAGTGGGACATGCACTATGCACAAGTTGTCGCGAAAAACCGCTTCTTTTTCGGTCCTAAAACACCTTGGCGAAATAGGGTTCTACTGGCGAAACCATGGATTTTTAGTTTTCGCCATTGGTTCTTGGTTGAGCCCGAAACCATCTTTCTCACTTTCGCTCTTTCTCCCAATCGATCACGAGGGTTCGGGCATGAGCATAAGTTCGGAATCAAACAAAGGTCGAACGTCCAGAGCTTATGGTTAGAATGTTTCAAATGGTAACTAAGCGAGCTTACGGGTGATGCTTGGATTAAAGATCTCGGCCTTTAAAGTTTCATTTTCCACGTCTATTTGCTCTTGAAACGAATATAAATTGTCCAGTGGCAGAGAAATGGGGTTTACTTAATGGCGTTTGGGAAGGAATGTAGGCTTGGAGAAGACAACCTACTGGTCGCTTGTTGCATGATCTTTATTCGCTATCATATCTTATCAATGGGCTTGTTTTAAATATTTCTCGTGAAGATAATTGGTCATGGTCGTTAGATGTATCAGGTTCCTTCTCGGTAAGGTCGCTATGCAAGAATTTCCAATCAATTCTTTTGGTTTCTGAGATTGAATCTCCGTCTTTTAAGTGGAACTCATGGGTCCCTCAAAAGGTAAATATTTGTGCCTGGCAGGTTGTTCTAAATCGTCTCCTGAAAAATTCCAACTTGATGCTACGGGGTGTGCACCTTCATTCTTCTATGGGTGCTTTTTGTTGTTCGGTTGAGGAGACTATAGATCACTTTTTCTTTATGCCCAATTATTAATATCATTTGCCTTAAAATCTGGATTTGGTGGGGCTCTCCTGCGTCTTTTAACCCATCACTCTCGGACATTATTTCTGGAAATATCGGCTTCCTAAAACATAAATGGGTGAATAAACTTTTTCATGCCGTTTGCGTTTCTTCGATTTGGCATATTTAGAATTGGATGAACAAAATTTGCCACTCGTCTTCAGAAATTAAAAGGATTTCTTTCCATAATAAAGATATATTCCCTTTAATCCAAAGGACGTCTCTCCTGTGGGCCTCAAATAGAGCTCCTAATAATCGATTCTCATGGAAGCATTAGATTCTTAACCCCGGTGATTCGAACATCTCGTAGTTCGTTTGGAGTTCAAGGTGGTTTTTGTTTTGTTTATGTTTTTCTTTATTTCTTCTTCTTTTCTTATGCTCTTTGATGAGTGTCTAAATACTTCATCATTTTGTCTTATTTAAGCGCAAAACATCCGAAAACACTCGAAATGCATCAAAATGATAAAATATCACAAATAAGTGTTTTATATGTTTTAAATGCAAAATATCAAAATCGGTGAAAAGCATATAAAGTTTGCATAATTGGCGGTTTAGTCCCCAAGTTTCAAAAGTTGTCAAAAACAGTCCACTGGTAAAACAAAATAAAGAAAAATGTTATTCAAGGTCCCTGAAATATTCTAAGTTGTCAAAAATGGTCCTTGAATAAATCTTTTGTTAAATGGCAGAAAAGGTCCCTGAACTTTCATAAAATGTCAAGTTTGGTCCCTGGAAAATTTGAAAATGACAAAATTGGTCCTTGTACTATTGGAACTTGTCAATATTGGTCCTTGTATTAACTTTGAGAAAATTACAGGAATGGCCCCTCAAGTTTGGCATAATTACAAATTGGTCCTTGCCATTAAAACTAAACATTAGCCTTGTCAATTATCAATGACCCCCGCCATGTAACCCTTTTGGACCCTCACATTACTGTTTTGACCCTTGGTCAAACAAGCGATCAATGCCTTTTTCCTCCCGTATGCTTCTTCCCCTGGACCAAGTTACCGCAACCTCTGCAAACACCCATCCCATCCACCCCGCTTATCTCTTCCACATCAACCCTCATCATCACACCTCTCACCCCCCTAGTTGGGTCTAAAGTCAACACGGTCAAATTACATCTTTCCATAAAAATCATATAAGGGCCGATATGGCCTCTGCTCACTCATTGGCTCAAAGGGTGGTGGGAAACACTCTAGAGGACACGTGGAGGCTTTTTGAAGTATAAAAGAGGAAGAAGAAAGAGGAAACAAGAGTAGTTAGTTTTGTAATTTTTTTCTTAAATGTTGTTTTTAAAATTAATGTTTTAATTTAAAAGCAAATGTTGTAATCTAAGTTCTATGTATTGAATTTAAGGTAACTCAGTATTTGTAATCAATTTTAAGTATTAATTTCAAGGTTTGGTTAAAATATTGATCTTGTGTTTCTTGGTGAGATTTTCAAACTAATGCTCTTACATTTAAGCTTCCAAAGCTTATTTCAATATTCAAATCATTCACTTAATCTCTATATAGCTTTTGAAAAGCTTACATTTAATAATCAAGCCACTTTGAGTCATGGTCAACAAAAGTCAAAATGGAGCAATTTGGAAGTGGAATGGGTTGATGCAGCTTGGAGAGGTTTAAAATAGGTTAGGTTAGTGTACAAGTTGGTTTGGTTTTAGGCTGCACATCAGCTGGGCACATGTGAGTGATTTGCTCAATTTCAAATTTCAAGTCAATTTGCATATTTAGCTTGTAACTGTATCTGTGTTTAATCTTAATTCCAACTTGTTCATTTAGTGTTAAGAAAGGTGTTTAGACTTAGTGTGATTATGAAATCATGTTGGTTCATCGGTTTGTTCGGTTTTAGTTCTTATCGATTAATTATATGTGTGTTTGGGTCGACACTTAAATGTGTGTTCGGGGCTTGTTCAATGGGTAATGATTGTGGTGTTAGGTTTGCTTAGTTCTAAATTACTCATGTACGCCTTACTTTTGTGCTTGTAACAACCATAAGTCAAAATCATTCTAATTGGTCTTAAGCAGGTTCCTTTGTTAAACTTTTGGATAAGCAAAAGCTTATTTTGTGTTCAAAATACTTAGCTATAGCTTGTAGTAGCTTTATTTCATGTATTTACACCATTATCGGTCCTTAAATCATGATCAAAATTCAAGTTAGTCAATTTTTAGTTTTGTCAAAAGTCAAAATTTCTAAATACCCGTTTTGAATAAACTTTGGAATTTTATTGTGTGCTCATTATTAAGATTTAGCTTAAATGCTTTTGGGAAATTAAAATTTAGTTGCTTTCAACAAAATTAGAAAAATATTGGTCCAGTTTTAATTAGCTTGTAAAGTGCTTATTTGTTAGCTTATTTTGGCTACCCTTTTCGAAAAGTCCCACAATACCTTGAGTTGAATTTGTGCTTATTTGGAGTTTTTAGTGCTTATTCACTTCTATTTATTGCTTATTCAAGTTTTTAAAGCTTGGTAGAGTGAACTTAGCTAATTTGAAGCTTTGAGAAGCTTGGATAAGCTTGTCAAGCTTATGTAAACAAACCCTTAGAAGCAAAAACCAAACGACCCTTAGTGACTCATTGTACCAAAACCCCACTGGGCAATGTCCTTTTCTTTGCACCTATCCAAACAGCCCTTAGCTTTTTAGCTTGTGTTCTTATTTTTTATTTTCTTGATCTGCAGACTTATTTCATAGTTTATAAGTTTAGTTTTGTTTAATAAGTAGCTTGTCTTCTTTCTTTTAGTTTCAAAAGAAGTTCCAAAGAAAATAAAAACAAGAACCAAAAGGGACTCATTGGAATTGAACCCACGACCTCCACCGCCTACTGCACGCACACAAGACAAAGTAATCCCAAGTCCATCGCTCTACTAAGTTCTTTGTGTAATATTTTACTTATTTGTGTTCTTAAAGGATATGTAGTGTTAAGTTAGAAAAATAAAAGAAACAAAAGGACGTAGGTGGGATTCGAACTAAGGACCCCCGCTCTCCCTTGCACGACCACAACACCATCACCCACTACCGAGAATGCCCTTGGGTCTTTTGCGTTATTGTTTTACACTATTAAATATATAAGGCATTTGGGCGGTTTTAGCTTTTAAGTTTCCTTAGCTTATTTCTTGCTTATTTTCAATGATAACCCCAGTTTTTATTTTTCTTAGATTAAGCATAGATTGAAGTAGTTTCGTGAGATTTTCATATTTTTATAAAAATGTTTAGTATTTTTAATTAATTATTTAGTGTTAATTAGTTTTAATTCGTAATAAATAAAATAAAACTCAAAAAATATTCCGCTTTTCCTAAAATTTTCTTTTATCATATAGTGCGTAAAAATTTGTTTTACACTTGTAGGACTTTTATTTCATAAATTTTACGTTTTATCTTGCGCTCAACGTAATTTTTGTACATAACGTCGTTTTCATTTTAAGTCGCGTTTTAAGTAATTTAAGTTTACGTTTTAATTAAAATAGTTTATTTAAGATATTTTGTTTTATAAAATCACAAAACATCATTTTAAATATAGTGATAGCGTTTATTTAATAGTTTTTATCTTTTAAATTTCCTTTAATTTGCATTTAAGCCCACATAGTTTATGGGCTTCCTCTTTAGGTATAGATCAACCACTATCTTTTCCGTTCAAATCCTCTCGATCACTACACGTTTGACTATTCTCGCATGACATTCGTTGGGACTTAACGACGGGAAACACTATACTCTCGATCTAAATTGCGCGTCGTTCGGGGTCAAAGGAACTTCCTTTTCTTGAGCAAGTTTTATAACACCCTAGGCGATGAACCTAATCGTTGTAGTGTAGTATTAGGGTAAGCCACGGGTATTGATATCGTTCTCTAGGGAATAGGAATGCTAGTGAGAAGTTACTACGCTAAGGTTGGGGTTGAGGAAGATTATTTTTATCTTTTTATGTTTTTAGGAAATGGAAAAGTCGAATCTCGGGGTTTGGATTTGGGGTTGGTATTGCTACCGATTACTCTACTTATCTAATTATCTAATCTAAGGTGTATGTAGTCTATGTCTAATTATTGTGTGCTCGTATGATAGTTTAAAGATGTGTTTACTTAGGTTTTACTACTCCTTAATTATCTCCTATTGATGGTTGAATTGTCACGTCCTTATTCTTAATTGCGTTGTGTGTCTAAAGTTGTAGGGTATCGTTTATCCTAACTCTTTGAAGTTACCAAAGGGTCTCGTCTACAAAATACCACTAGGGATCATAAACTCTAACTCTAAGGCCTCTTTGGATGGTTTAGCTTACAACCACTCTAAGTGCTATAACCTAAGGTTCACAAAGATTAATCAAGCATTAAGTACACAACGAATGACCTATCGCATTACTAGATCATTAACAATTAAGATAAGAGACAACCAATCAATATTCAATAATTAAGTTTCATATTCCTAAGCAAACACACAAGTAAATTAGCGGGACATGGAGAACATGCAAGCATACACACAAATAATCAAAGACATAATTGAATTAATGAAGTAAAACACTTATCTTGATGTAAGATAGGGTTTGGAACCCTAAAATCTTGTACAAGACGACCTTGGTTCGGTTTAGGTTTTACTCCAAAAGACTACACACAAATCTTGAAAAATTCGGATTCTATATATAAGATTACATATGCGACGGCGTCACCTTATGTTTTGTGGCCGTCGGATCGCCGTCATTAGGGTTTCGTCTTGGCGCGTTAGTCTTGCGGCGGCGTCACCTTGTGCTTGTGACGCCGTCCTCTTGACTTCGGCGCCGTCTGGATCGAATCTAGGCCGTGCGAGTTGCGACGGCCTACTCTTTTAAAGCGACACCGTCACTTGAAAATAAGAGATTTGGCTTACGTCCGTCACAAAATCCTCCGACGGCGTCGCGATTAAGCGATGGCGCCGTCACCTTATCTTCGGCGACTTGGAGTGTCTCGATTCTTGACTTTGGCCATTTTCTTCGTATATCCGCGCCTTTTCGTCCAAATAAGTGCCATTACTGACAATTTGCCTTCAAGAGACCTAAAAGTGAAAAGGGCGATATTAAGTAATAACGGATACAAAAGTGATCAAATAAGGGCTTAAACGACCCTCAAAAGGTACATTTAAAACCTTATCAAATATCCCTACACTTGGTATTTGCTTGTCCTCAAGCAAATGTGCTTTTAACCAATTAATTTATAAGTTAGGGGTCATGAAGCATTGGTTTAAAACAGTCCACAACACATATAAGCCCATAAAAGTCATAACAAGCACGGAAATTACATACTAGCACCTCACATGGGGTGTTTGGATACTCGCATCTCTCTCGGGTGTATATGAAATATAACAAGTTGGAAATGGAAGATTAAACACTCATTAACGGTCCTAGTACATAGATTACCATAGGCTTGAGAATAGATCAAACCTCCATCGCTTTGGCGTAAGCACCTAGGAAAGACTATCAAAGAGGTCTTTAAAGGGTTGTAATGTTAGGCTTACGGTAGGAAACAAAGGGTTTGGTGGGATAGGCTATTTAGTGGTGGCAAGTCAAAAATCTTTATGTTACAAGCATCTGAAGAATGGCGTTGCTAAGCCAAGACTCGACACTCTAAACTCTAGATAAGCTGAAACAAACAAACATAAATTTAAAGGATAGATGTAGGATGGTAGCCGTATGTTTTTTTTTTGAACACTCTATTTTTTTTTTTTTTCTCTTTTCTATTTTTTTCGATTTTTTTTCATACACTTTTACTCTACCATCCTCTACGGTAACATCAAAATGATAGGGATTTATAGGCACATCCCTACACTTGAGTTTTATTACTCTAACACTAATTTGACCCGAATTGAAAAGATCAAAACACTTGGGGTATGTTATTACGCAAATTAGGAATTTAACGTTCCTTCCAATCATTTTATAAACTTTAACTTTTCCCATGAGTCCCAATCGTCCCAAAGCGTGTACAAAGGATATGACTCGACTTAGCAACTCATGCAAGCAACTAGATAATTGAACTAAGGGTTTAGGGTGATAACAATAATGCACTAAAAGTGAGTGCATACAAGGGTAGGCTAAGGCGATTTGGGTGTATATTTGGGGTGGGGTGTAAACAATGCTCTTCATTGATATTCGGAAAAACCGAAACATCACGAGAACCGCGAAAAGGATAGGCTCGAGGGGTTAACTAGGGTATCGTGTACTAAAGATGAGTACAACGCAAAGGGTGTGGGGAATTACTCAACCGATGTGGAAGAAGTAATTATATTACGGGTATCAAACAAGGGTTATCCTAATGCCTCTTATCATTTAGTTATTCCTAACTACACAAGTGTAGTCTTACTAGCGATCTCGGAATGCATCACAAAACAAGTTCTAGAATCTAATATACTACGGTTCACACTCTAAGCATTAAAGATGAATGCTTTTAATTCCTACTAATCTAAGGCGATCCTCGCATTTTGGGTGGAATTTAGGTGGTAAAGGGTTTTGTGCTAGTCATGCAACTTCCTATCCGTGAGGCGCTTTTGTTAAGACTAATGGCCCACTCCTATATATCATGAAAAATTTCAAATTTGGTGCCAAAATTACCCTAACCGACATTTTCTCATGGTTTATTACACAAATACAATTGGACAAAGCAAATAATCAAGGATAAGCATAGTTTCAAAGTTCCGTTTATTTTCCTCCTACACTTAAAGCGAACATTGTCCCCAATGTTCCCGAAAATATCAAAGTTATGATAATGGAAGGTAATTAAAAGCGAAGAAACTAGTACTCCACGATTAGCTCGGTAGGATCCGTGTAAAGTAGTGGTTAAATCCTTTCCAAGAAAAATGTATGCGTGAAAAGCTCCTTCCAATCTTTTGTTTCTTCTTCTTGATAAATAAAACACGCACATTCGAAGAAAACAAAGCGAAACCTTCGCGTAAAATCGGCGGTAATAATATATATAAGACTCTACTAAACTAAGATATAATGCTTGTGGAATGGATGTTTCTGAATTTACGGAAAATTAAGACACGGAAAATTCCAAAATTTATAAGTAGCTCGAAAGCGAGAAAAAAGTAATCATTGTTTTACTCCTTCACGGCCGTCGGTTGCAATCTGACGCCGTCGGTTATCGACAAAAAGCGGTGCGATTTTACGGAAAAAATTACGGAAAATTTACATCTTTAGAATCGGAAAAATTTACGCAAAACATCCATTATGACTCGATACAAGCATTTGACTCGAACAAACACACATATATATCTTTTAATGAATTGTTATTCTCATGTTTACGTTTCTTTTGGCGTGTGTAATCCTCCTACACTTATCCTTTATGTAAAATACCTTTATATGCAATTAAGGCGAGGTTAAAAACAAAATAAAGCATTTTACAAATTTAAACATGAGAATAAACAATTAATAAAAGATATATGACACTAACAAGCAAACAATTAAGCATGGGTTGCCTCCCGAAGCGCTTTTCTTTATTTAAGAGTCTTGTAGCTAGACTCGTAGTCGTGCTCCTACGTACCGATATAAGTAAGCCTATCCTTAACAATGTCATAAGGATCAAACTTATCATTTAAGTTCCTAGTAGTACGTTCGGTTCGATATGCCTTTTCAAACTTCTCTCCATCGGGATCATAGATTGTTATCCTAATGTGCCACTCTCCATTACCATCACTAGGTGGTCTATTCCAATCCCACTTATGTTTAGGCTTTTCAATTTTCCACCTATTCATGACAAGGTTGTGGGCAAGCTTCCTAGGAACTCGGTCATCTTCCTAAATACTAAGGCGTCCTCGAATGGGTTCACTTCCATGTCCCTAGCCATCTCTTTTTCATGGAAGGTTGCTTTACTAGCAAAGGCTTCATCTAAGTAGAAAGGTCGTTGGGGACCTATGAGGTTCTTATCTATCCAAGGTCCATATCTAGAAGGCGTCCTATCCAACCTAATCTCATGTGGGATTTCCTCTTCTTTGTAGTACGTATGCCTTTTGACATCGTAAATTGACCTAGCACTCCCCTCTCCTACCACTATCTTGGACATCTTACAATCGATGATGGCACTAGCGGTAGCTAAGAATCCTCTTCCTACTAGTAATGGGCATGTCGGGTCCTTATTCATGTCTAGCACATGAAAGTCGGCCAAAGAGTCAACTCTCCTCGTGTACTACCATGTCTTTTATTATTCCTACGGATGTGCAACACTACCATCCGCTAGACCTAAGATGGTTTCCGTTGGTTCTATCTTACCTAAGTTAAGGCTTCTATGGAGGACAACGGAACAAGATTGATGCATGATCCTAAGTCGGCTAGAGCATCGAGAGGTTTGGAAGTTCCAAGCCTACGGAAGAGTAAATAGCCGGGATCGTCTAACTTCTTAGGTAAATTATTTCGCACAAAAGCGGACCCATGTTTTCCAAGTTTAAGTTCTAACTCATATTTTTCTTTTAAAGCATTATAATAAGGTGCATGAGCTAAGACTTCAAGAACCGTTTCTTGATGGAGTTCCTTGTACTCCTCCTCTAGACTAGGTTTGGGTTCTTGGTTGACGGGTTTCTCAAGAGTAGGTTCTACCAATGGTGCAGGGCCTTGGTACCTCATTTTGGATGGCTTGGAACCCTTGTTGATAGCATTTACCGAGTGAACCGTTGGGTGTGAGGGGCATGGATGTGCACTCTCCCATGGTGAACAAGAACATGAAGTTGATGAAATCGAACTTACTTTTGGATTCTTGATAGTATCACTTGGGAGTGCTCCAATTTCTCGTTCATTAAAGGCTTTTAAGAGGGCATCAAGCTTGTTTGTCATCTCGCCTTGTCTTCGCTTAAAATCGGCTTCAAGCTTAGTCAATCGAGTCTCTTGAGATGACATGAATCTAGATGCAATTGCCTCAAGATTAGTGGGGTTCCCGGTGTTTAGAGAATTGAACCTATTAGGTGGACTAGATGAGCTTTGGGGTGTGCTTGAGTTTTGGTTCCACTTAAGGTTAGGGTGATTTCTCCATGAGGGGTTGTAAGAGTTTCCTAAGTTGTTTTGTTCGGGCTTGAAAGTGTACCACTTCTCTCCCGCTCCATCGATGCGCATGGAGGCGTAGTCGCAAAAGCTTGTTCGGGAGTCTTGTGCAATCACGAGTGTCATGGGGACCACTACATAACTCACAAGGAAGAGTGATTTTATTCACTTGATGTGAAGACTTAGGATTTTCGTAGGAACTCATTAGGAATTTAACTTGATCTTCAAGTTCGATCATCCTGATCGGAAGATTGTGAGTCAATGGGAGGCAAGGAGATTGCCTTAACGGTTTTGGGCAACTCACGGGGTCATTCCAACTTTCGTTGTCATAGAGAGCAAGGTCCTCTATTATACCCCATGATTCTTCAGCGGTGAGATCACTAAGTTTTCCACCGGCCGCTTGGTCAATGGATCGCTTGGTGGGAAGTTGACATGATCATAAAGATTTGGACTTGGAGCCAAAGATCAATGCCGTGATGAGGACTTTATGAAGTAAGTCCTTGAATCGAGTCCATGCTTCGTAGAGATTCACCTTGCGTTGTTGGAACATCAAGATGTCATTCCTAAGTTTAGTGGTTCTCCCGGTGGGAAAAATTGAGCAAGGAAGCGAGAGGTGAGATCATCCCAACTTGAGATGGAGCCGGGGGAAGTCGCTCAAGCCAATTACTAGCTTGGTCCCGTAGAGAGAATTGGAAGAGACGCAGTAGCGTGGTCTCCCGAGTAGTAGCATCAAGGTCGATGGAATCGACAATTTTAAGAAATCCCTTAGATCTTGATTTGGATCTTGAGCGAAGTCCATGGAATGCACATCCGTTTTGCACCAACCGGATGGTGTCGGATCGCGGGCCGTAGTTTGGGCTTGGTCGGGAAGCTCAATGGTGTTCCTATAGCCTAGGTGGCTTGGTCTGAGTATTCACCAAAGTGCGGGCTCTTGGCGGGTCATTTGGTGGTGGGTTGATGAATGGTGGGTGGTTATCACCTTCCATGATGAAAAGTGATGGGATTACGAACAAAGGTCACGAAGAAGGGGATAGACTATGAGGAAAGCTAAAAATGAGAAAAATTTACTTGATAGGAATCAAGCAAAGAAACCTAAGCGAGGTGGACTACTAACTAGCTATTCTATTCCCGTGCGGCGCCAAAAACTTGATAACGCTACTGCGCGTCGTTCGGGGTCAAAGGAACTTCCTTTTCTTGAGCAAGTTTTATAACACCTAGGCGATGAACCTAATCGTTGTAGTGTAGTATTAGGGTAAGCCATGGGTATTGATATCGTTCTCTGGGGAATAGGAATGCTAGTGAGAAGTTACTACGCTAAGGTTGGGGTTGAGGAAGATTATTTTTATCTTTTTATGTTTTTAGGAAATGGAAAAGTACGAATCTCGGGGTTTGGATTTGGGGTTGGTATTGCTACCGATTACTCTACTTATCTAATTATCTAATCTAAGGTGTATGTAGTCTATGTCTAATTATTGTGTGCTCGTATGATAGTTTAAAGATGTGTTTACTTAGGTTTTACTACTCCTTAATTATCTCCTATTGATGGTTGAATTGTCACGTCCTTATTCTTAATTGCGTTGTGTGTCTAAAGTTGTAGGGTGTCGTTTATCCTAACTCTTTGAAGTTACCAAAGGGTCTCGTCTACAAAATACCACTAGGGATCATAAACTCTAACTCTAAGGCCTCTTTGGATGGTTTAGCTTACAACCACTCTAAGTGCTATAACCTAAGGTTCACAAAGATTAATCAAGCATTAAGTACACAACGAATGACCTATCGCATTACTAGATCATTAACAATTAAGATAAGAGACAACCAATCAATATTCAATAATTAAGTTTCATATTCCTAAGCAAACACACAAGTAAATTAGCGGGACATGGAGAACATGCAAGCATACACACAAATAATCAAAGACATAATTGAATTAATGAAGTAAAACACTTATCTTGATGTAAGATAGGGTTTGGAACCCTAAAATCTTGTACAAGACGACCTTGGTTCGGTTTAGGTTTTACTCCAAAAGACTACACACAAATCTTGAAAAATTCGGATTCTATATATAAGATTACATATGCGGCGTCACCTTATGTTTTGTGGCGCCGTCGGATCGCCGTCATTAGGGTTTCGTCTTGGCGTTAGTCTTGCGGCGGCGTCACCTTGTGCTTGTGGCCGTCCTCTTGACTTCGGCGCCGTCGGATCGAATCTAGGCCGTGCGAGTTGCGACGGCCTACTCTTTTAAAGCGACACCGTCACTTGAAAATAAGAGATTTGGCTTCGTCCGTCACAAAATCCTCCGGCGGCGTCGCGATTAAGCGATGCGCCGTCACCTTGTCAATTTTTCGAGCGGTGGGTGTCTCGATTCTTGACTTTGGCCATTTTCTTCGTATATCCGCGCCTTTTCGTCCAAATAAGTGCCATTCTGACAATTTGCCTTCAAGAGACCTAAAAAGTGAAAAGGAGCGATATTAAGTAATAACGGATACAAAGTGATCAAATAAGGGCTTAAACGACCCTCAAAAAGGTACATTTAAAACCTTATCAAGGATACCTAGAAGTCAAGTCAAGTGGCATTAGTGAAAGATGCCAAGGTGTATAATCGATGAGGTGCATCGATATACAAATAAAGATAGGTTATATCCAAGGATACCGATATCCTTGATGGTGTTGTAATAAGGAGTTGGTTTCCTTTGGGATAGGTGTTGTGTAGTGTTGGGTAGTAGTTCCTCCGTTGTAATAGAACTCGGTATCTAGCCTAGTATCGGATAAAGGGTAGGCGACGTTGTGATAGGTGTGGTTCTACCTTGTGGAAGAACCCGGTGTCTAGCCTAGTACCGGAAAAAGAGTAGGCGACGTTGTGAAGGCTTCTCCGCCATAAGAAGTTGGTGTCGTGTAGTAATTACGAACTCTCGAGTAGGTGACTCGGGGAGTGGAGTAGGGCAAGGAAGGTGTCCTTGTAGCCGAACCACTATAAATACTTGTGTCGTGGTTATGTATCTCTTACTCTTTATCTTTCATTACACATTTATATATCTATCTATCAATTTCCAGCATACACATCCAAATAGATTGACATAAGTCGATCTAAATATTTTAAAACGAAGTTTTAGTTTGTAAAACTATTCAACCCCCCCTTCTAGTTTTCCACAATTGGCATCAGAGCTTCGTTACCAAGTTTCTTAGAGTATGTTGTACTTTAAAAACTTGATACGATCCGTGTATGTTTGAAAACTACAAAGAATAAAATCTTTTAAAACAAATTGTTTCTTTTATGTTGGATATTGATAGATTATTTTAACATTTTCTCTTCAAGAAATCTCCATGCTAGGATCTCTCCAAAGTCTTCATTTCTATTCAAAGAATAATGAAGTCAACCTTCAAAGAAGAATCTAAAAGTAATCGCAACCTACTTATTCTAAGTACAACCGATTACTTTAAAAGCTCATGAAGTATTTTTTGGCTTTATGGTCTCCATAAACCATATCAAGAGCGTAGATGTATGTTTAATTTCCATTAGCTAGTTTACATCTACATGAATATGTTGTTATCATTTTCTTTTATTTTATTTAGACGTTAATAATTGCTAGTATATAAAAAAGTCTCTTTTCCCCACTTTTCAATTAGAAACCTCAAAACTATTTTTGTTCCTTGATAATTAACTTATCAAATCCCGTTGACCAACTAGCTTTTCAATTAGAAACCTCAAAACTATTTTTGTTCCATAAGCTAGTTTATAATTTATTACAAAAATAACGCCAAACACCCTTTTTCTGTCCACAGTAGCTGGATCCCTCTAGTTGTACTAGCCGGATCCCTAATACAAGGGATCCAAGGGAACCGTGTCAGAAATCAGCTATACGCTTTTCAAAATCAATTCTGCTCCTTTCCCTCTCCTCACAAAACACAAAAAACGACCCAAGTGCTGGTTTAATCTCCATAGGACTTCATATCCTCAAGCATCCTTCTCTAGAACATCATTTTAAGTAATTACACTAATATGTTCTAATCTTCATCATCTTCATCCTAGGGTTTATGGTTTTTAAGTTTTCTTAATCAATTGATAAAATTAGGTTTTGCAAAATTGATCACTAGAAAGGATTTTCACATAACTAAGATTACATTGTGCTTACAACATTGTTAATACAAATCAAAACCATAAACCCATCTCAACAAATTTTACCTAATTGGAATATTTGTTTTTCTAGGACCAACCATGCCTAAAGCCACCCAACAAGACCACCATGATACCGTCCACTACCTCACCAAATACTATCGAAAAAAGGGGTTGTCAAAAACCGATCGCAAAGTCTTCAAAAGACTTGAAAAACGACTTATCCACGAAGGTCGTGTGGTCAAGGAATGTTTCCTTGAAAATACCAACATTCGTGAAGTCTTCTCGGCAATCAACTTTGATTGTCTATTTGATATTGATGAACAAATTTGTCCGGTTTTCATCTTTGAATTCTACAAAAGCGTTAGGATCATCCGAAATACCGATGATAGCATTTCAGTCGCTTTTATCATCAATAAAAAAAACTTCACTCTACCCCTCAACACATTTGCTCAAATCCTTCACATTCCTTATGAAGGAATTTGCATGTACTCCCAAGATTAGGCAATATCCACTCAATCTTTTGCACTTGATTCCAAACCAATCTACCATACTCCTCTTGATGACCCCGCGGTTGTTCGAGACACCATTTTCTAAATTAGAGCCGACCAATCTCAATTCAATCGCAACAAAGAGCTCATTCACCGTGATCCCTTTCAAATGGAACTTTTCGAAATGCATTCCATCTATAGAAAATGGGAAGAAATTCTTAGGGAAAATGTCATTTGTTTGGTCGGAAACAAAGACCATCCAAATGCATGTCTTGTGCAAATGATTTATTGCCTCATTCACCAAAGGCCATTTAATCTCGCCTATTACATAGTGAAGAGAATGGTCGGGGTATTCAAAGTTGGCAACATGGTACTTCCGTATGGTATGCTCCTAACCCACAACTCCGTGAGTATGTTAGTGCAATGCAGCCATCCCCAATCAATGGTGATCATTTCCTCTCCAATCACGTCATGGTACCACTCACCAAACAACCCTCTAAACGGTTCATGGTCAATAGAAGAAGACCTAAGGCTCTCCCGGACTCCTCGGATGAAGAAGAAGTAAATGTCAACCCCGAAGCCAACGTCGACTTGGATCCCATTACCTACTTTCAACAACTTCCAACTCTTCCAAACGAGACCGCGGAATTCAAACAATTGAAGGGTATGATCCAATGCCTAACTAACTACGTCGTGAAGTCGGGAAAGAGGAAAAGAAAAGATTGACAAAAGAGACATTAGGATTATGTTTGATTTTAGACATTTTGTTTATCTACTTACAATGAATGTTTATGTTTGTGAAGCACGTTAGTTTGGTTGTTTGGATATTACCATTACTACTCTTTTCTATGATATGGTTTATGAGATATCTTGCTTGTTTTGCTGTTCTTTAGAGAAGAGATCAATAAGAATTAGCATACATAGTATTGTGCAAAATCTGCATCCCTTTCTGTGATGCTTCTGATCTGCAGTTGCCGGATCCCTAAGAATGTACTAGACGGATCCCTCCTTTGAGGGAACCGTGGGATCCGTAATAACAGATGAGCAATGCAGAATCCCACACATCAAAACAGCTCACTAGATCACTTTACACTAGCTAAACATAAGGCGTTAGGACCACTTAAGTCTTCTTCAAGCTTAGAAAGCTTCACATTCACCCATAGCTCATTTAGGATCACACTTAAAGTACCTTTTAATTTGTCATATCACCAAAACTCATCATCCTTCCACTCTTACACTCACACATCATCTATCACATGTCAACACAGCTAGTTTTATAAATTTCTTAATTTTAACAAATTGTTTTTAGTCATCTCTACCTCAAAATGGGTCAAAAACTAGTTTTTCAATTCTTATAATTTTTAAGGATTTTTCAAATTTTATCTCAAGTTGCCATCTGATCTCTAGGATCATTTAACATGACTTGACACCATTTAAATTCCTAGTGCCATCTTTGATCACCCATTGGTGATCATAAAGTCCCATTTTCCTTCCATAAAAGGCAATCATTGGCTACCGCCACTCATTACCCTTGATCATTTAAGGCATACCTCATTTAAAACACTTAAGAAGACTAAGACACTTAAGATGTATAGGTATTGGATTGTACCAACATCATTTTCTTCTTTTCTTAACTGGTGATAGTCGGATCCCTAGGATTAGCCTAGACGGATCCCTCATAGGAGGGAACCGTGGGAACCGGCTGGCAGACTTAGCAAATCCTACCTAGACAATCATTTCAAGCCCTTTTAGCTAACTTGAACACTCCATCCTGCCTTAAATAAACTCATAGATCAATGCACATCTGTGGTTGACTCTTGTGCATGCAAATCATCACATTTCTAAAGATTCTAGTGGCTTAAGTCTTTAACGTAATTCCCAAATCCTTCCCTTTAAAAGTCATCTTGTTAGAATCTCTTAGTCATCAACCACAACATAATTCTCAGCATTTAGAAACCTTCTCCTTAGTCACTTCATCATGAGGAAAGCTCCTAGTGCTAACTCATCCACCTAAGAACCATCCAAGAAACTTGCTCGGGTTGTACACGAAATTTCCTCAACCGAATCATCTCCCGTTAAATCCACAAATGCTAGGATTTCTCCTCCACCAACTCAACCAATCAAACTAATCCCCAAGAGGATTGTTCCCACAAAAATATCATCACCAAACTCCACAATTCCTACTAAACCAAATACACCTTTTTTAACCCAACCAACATCATTGGTGCCTAGAGCCATATCATTTACCACCTCACAATCATCTCCACCTCTCTACAAGTTAGAGGATTTGCCTCCTAGGCCATCTAATCCTCCACCATTGTCGACACTCTCTTCAATAGAAAAGAATGTGCAACAAACCCAAGGTGTTGAATGAACACATGCATCGGTATCTTTTTCTCCATTTCCCTCAAATGGTCCATTTTGGATTATGAGGAATCATCAAAGTCAACCACCCGAGCACATGGAAGTTGACACCTCTCTACCTCTACCAGCATCCTTTGTTGAGCCATCATTGAATGTGCCTCAAACAATCCCTCCTTCGTTTGAGGATCCTCAACCTCCTTCACTTGAATCTCCACATCAACCTGCTCTATTTTTACCACCACCTTTTCCAAGCCATGACAAGGATTGTTATCATTGTCAACACATTGAAGACTTGATACATGAACTACGTGAAGAGCAATGTTTCATGTTTTATCACCTCCTCGAACGTTTCGATGAGGTCAACAAACCTAAACAACCGTGAGCTTAAGGATTAAAGTGGTGTCCTAGTCTTAAGCTTAACTTAGATAGTTTAGAAATCATATTTCATGTCTAATCATTCTCTTAGTTTTAGAGATTTGTAGATCATTTCTCGTAGTTTTATTAAATGTATTTACATGTGTTATGCCATATTATCTTGAGTATATGTTTGTTTCTTGAATACATATCTCACTTTGATGTTAACATCACTTGTTACATCACCACTGCTGTCTAAATGATTTTAGACAGACGGATCCCTCCATTTTGCCTAGGTGGATCCCTCTAAGGAGGGAACCGTGGGATCCGTACAACAGAAAACTTACTTTCTACTAACTTGAGTCTTGTTTGCAGGAAATTATGCATTATATATTTGTTCTCTAACCTTTGTTTTGTAGATTTTCAATATACACATGAAGACTTTGACACCCTAAGCTAGGGGGAGCTTTGTATCAAAACAATACATTGCAAAACCATTTGCAATATAATCCTCATTTGGATTACATTTCATGACGTCCCTTTGCAAAGTTGCAATCATCTAGGGGGAGCGTTATCGTCACAAAGACGAAACCATTTGCAAACTTAGTTGCAATGCATTAGCTTAGTAATTTTTCTTACTTGACGCCCTCACAAAGGGATGGACTCGTCATGGGGGAGCTAAGACGAGAACTCTTCCCGTCACTTGTTTTCTATATTTTTTTTTCTCATTACATGTTTTTCTTAAAACAATGTGTTAGTTACTTTTAGACGCTCTTTTTGTTTCGACAAAAAAGGGGAGAAGAGAGTAAAAACTCCAATTCAAACTTTTACGAATTTTAGTTTTTCCTTAAAATAATTTTATGTTTTGTCATCAACAAAAGGGGAGATTGTTAATACAAATAAGTCGTAAAATGTTTATTTATATTTTACGGTCTTCTAATGTTTTGTCGATAACAAGCGTAAAATCATTTTAAAGAAACAAATAAAATACGTAAATGGTTTGAGCCAATAGTTTACTAACACACTTACGTTTTCACATAAAACAATAAACAAGTAAAAGTGGTTTTATGATTTAGTAATACATATGTACAACAACTAGTATTTACATATTGGGCAAATATATACATAACTAGTATGTATCATAATGGGTAATACAATGGGTAGAAGTTTAAGTATTTGACCCACTGACCAAATACATTGAATGTTGTTGGCTAAAACCCAAAGTCCATGACCCATGCCCATAGAGCATAACCCATAACCCATTACATGACATCATGCATAAGTCATATATGGATATTATCCATGACCCATGGTTTTAACCCATGACCCATGGACTAGATGCATTGCATCTTGTAGATACATTTTATCTACTTGGATACCCACGGTCCAATGTCTAGGACCCATGACCCATAACCCATGACCTATGACCCAAAACCCATGGGAAAATAAGAGAATCCCACGGATCCCCAGGATTACACTGGACAGATCCCTCAAGTGAGGGATTCGTGGGATCTGTGGAATAGTAGCTAAAATTCCTCTATAAATAGTGAGCCATTTCTTCATTTTGGGTTGCCACTCTCACACATACTTTCTCCAAGTATTGTAACCTTCTAACCTCAGATCCTAAGGATCTCTCTATGTAGTTTGTATTTTGTTTTATGTGATTTTCTAGGTTCCTCTTAAAGGCGAGATCACCACCTCTTGAAGTCGAGCAAGCTCAAGTCCATGAGTTGCCATAATTCGTCATCATCAATACTACTGAGGTTCTCTTGTTGATAGTTCTTTCTTCCTCCATAGAAGTGTTGTGTCAAAGGCATTAGTGAAAGGTGCTTAACGTCCGTGTCAAAGGCATTAGTGAAGAATTCCAAAAGAGTCAAGATGAAGGCATTAGTGAAAGGTGCCAAACGTCCGTGTCAAGGGCATTGGTGAAGGATGCCTAGAAGTCAAGTCAAGTGGCATTAGTGAAAGATGCCAAGGGTTTATAATCGATGAGGTGCATCGATATACAAATAGAGATAGGTTATATCCAAGGATATTGATATCCTTGATGGTGTTGTAATAAGGAGTTGGTCTCCTTTGGGATTGGTGTTGTGTAGTGTTGGGTAGTAGCTCCTCCATTGTAATGGAACTCGGTATCTAGCCTAGTACCGGATAAAGGGTAGGCGACGTTGTGATAGGTGTGGTTCTACCTTGTGGAAGAACTCGGTGTCTAGCCTAGTACCGGAAAAAGAGTAGGCGACGTTGTGAAGGCTTCTCCGCCTTAAGGAGTTGGTGTCGTGTAGTGATTACGAACTCTCGAGTAGGTGACTCGGGGAGTGGAGTAGGGCAAGGAAGGTGTCCTTGTAGCTGAACCACTATAAATACTCGTGTCGTGGTTATGTGTCTTTTACTCTTTATCTTTCATTACATATTTATATATCTATCTATCAATGTCCAACGTACACATCTAAATAGATTGACATAAGTCAATCTAAATATTTTAAAACGAAGTTTTAATTGGTAAAACTAATCAACCCCCCCCCTTCTAGTTTTCCAAATCTTCGCTTTCCAAAAAAAATCTCTGCATAAGTAACCCTATTAACAATTAGTTAACATAAGATATACTTATTTCTAGGTTTTCGATTTTGTACTGACAAAACTTACGGAATTCGGAAGGGGGTCCTTACAAACTTGTTTGGTCGAGACATTTGGGTTATAGTTGACTTCTGTTTCTATTAGATTTGGTTTGCGTTCTCATGGATCCTGGATCAATTTCCTAAATGGTTCCCGATTGATCACGAGACTTATCTTGATCGCCTTTCTCTAAGATACCATATATAATCACTTTGATTAAGATCACCGTTATAATTAGAGGTACCATTTTGAATTCAGTTGATGTTGGTTGTAGTAATTGATTTTTATTTGCAAACTGGTCAACCAACAACTAGCTAAAAGAGAATGAATTCAAAAGCTACTAACAAGTTTTTAATTAGAACACTTACAGTATTACTCATATGGTTTTTGTAGTGATAATCGGCACATTAACGTTATTTATAGCTGGAGAAGAAAGTGCTTGCGGGTCAACACAACCTGACCCAGTCCTATTTGACCCATAGTAAAAGGTGACCTGTTTTCAACCCAAACCCATTTTGACCCACTACTCAACTAGCATAATAAATAGAAACCAGAGCTCATTTATATTGTGATGCATGTATAAGAGGGAAGGTGAACCAAATATGTTGTACCCGATGGATATATTTGTGAGTATTGTGGATCCGTTGATCTAACCTCCCCTTGTTACAGCTAATATAGTTTTATCAATTCTAGCAATGGACAATCCTGTTGATAAAACATTGTGTCACATATCTAATGATGGAGCTTCAATACATACCTTTGAATCATTAGAAAATACCTTGAAGTTAAGTTTTCTTCAACTACCTTTTATGCCTTCTTCAGATTTCATTATCAGAAACAATCGTATATTTTTCATTTTCATGTTCTGTGTTTTAGTTTTGTCGGTACTTATTTTACGTTGGGAAGATTAAGATGATTCAACTGGAGTACTCTGATGGAAAGGAGTCTCTTCTTCAAGCTGCTCGTAAAGCACCTATAGCTTCTCTCGGATTTCAAGTTCAGTGCAATAAGTGGGCTGTGTAGAATATCTACCTATTATAACTTAATATGTGTAGATTGGCTAACAGGGGATGCACCTCGTGTTCCTTATAATATACCCTTGATCAATTCCATCATGCTAAATGCAAAAGGTATTCCAACGTTAAATTTCCGTCCTACAATATGCATTTTATATGACTATAAGTGTTGCAACATTACGTCATGGAAGCTAGAATTAAGTGCACTTTAATGGGAATTTTCTTAAATGGGACATTACAATGTAGGTACAAAAACGGAAGAGACAATAAGAAGATTGCAAGAGGACAACACACAAATGAGATCAAGATTCGAAAGAGAGATGCAAGTTCAGCTACAACGACCAGTGGAGCGTCAAGTGCAACAACGAGAATTGGAGGTGAATGCTCGTGAACAAGCTCGAGAGAGAGAGAGAATAGCAGCAAATGATGAATGGCATTAACTCGGTGTTGAAGAAGTTAACTGATTCACACCCTCCGCCTTAGTTGAAAAACATCATATCGTTTTAAATATTTGGATTAATACTCTGTTTCATTTAAACATTTTGAATGCTTCAGATTTCATTATGATATGAATGTTAAATCTCCGTAATAGATATATTTAATTTTGAATTATCTATTTTATTCATTATCTCTTTTTAGTTATTTTAGATACAGAAATACATGCGAGCTTTAGTGAGTGAAACTATTTGTATTTTTATGATGGATTTCCGACAGAATTATTTGCGACAGTTTTTCGATGGACTTATTTCCGATGTTCCGACAAAAAGTTTACTGACAGACTTCCGACGGAAAAGTTACCAACAGATTTCTGACGCGTTTTTTCAGTCGGTGTTTCCAACATATTTTCAATGGATAGTAATTACCGACAAGGATTATCCAACGCCTTATTTTCGTCACAAATCTATCGGAAACAGCTGTTATCGATGGAAAATTATGTCGCTAAAGACCTGTTATGTAGTAGTGACCCTAAAGCACCGGAACCCACAGACGGGCTCAGGTCTTATAATCTATTACCTAACACTGTAACACCCCCAGTTTTGAATAGTAGCGAAATCTAGACGAGGGTATTACTTCATAGTTCACACTACAAATTAAAAAAACGACTCTAAATGAGACGTTTTGAAAATAAATTATCATTCAATTAATACATAATATCAGAGTTTGATACAAAAGAGGTCCCACACTTTGTACAATATAAAAGTACAACGTAAACGTTTATAAGTTTATCAAATGATAATCATATGCAAGGTCTTCAAAATTTTCCGTGGCCTTCAATGCGTGTCAACTTATACATTAAGGACATGAGATAAAACATGCTAAAAATCAACACAAAGGTTGAATGAATTCATAGGTTTAAGTAACGGACAATAAGTTTTCAGAGTTATAGTAATAATTGCAATGAATATATTTATCATCCAAATAGTTTTTATTGCTCTAAGCTCATGATACACAAAACTTAACTGGGTATCATAAAAATGATAATAGTATCAGTGGCCCTCTTGTAGGTAATTGACACTTATAGTGCGTTTGGTTGAACTATCTAAACAACACAAACAAAATTCGTCATTCCCAATATGACTATTAACAATATTCGCGCTCACACACACATGTGATTAATGGTTCATTATGGAGGGACTTTTTGGCAATAGGGTACTTAGGAAATAATACATTCAGATAAGCATATAATTTGTAAATAATTGTCCAAAGTAAAAATTTAGCATGTATCTTCCCCAAGAAGTTTATAAAGCAGTTAAGTAAAAATTGGGGCTATGGACTCACCGTAGTGATAAGCAACAGATTACAACGATATAAAGTGTATCGAGAAGTTGTGAGCTTTAACGACGACATAAAATTATAGTAGTGCGTCTTAGGTTTATATATAAAGAGAACATACAAAATAACTTTTATAAAAGTATTTATATACATTTGACACTGTACACATTTTTGTAAGTTTATAAAATGTAAAAGTTTTGTTTTTATCAAGTTTTAAAAATAATAACAACCGCTATTGGTAAATTACCCTAGGTTTGAAGTTATATCAAGGCTTATTTAGTTTATAGATAGGTAAATGAGTCTATTTTTTAATAGTGGGTCTTACCACTTTCATATTTATATAAAAGAGTCAAATATATTAATTGTCAATGTTTCTAGTTTTTATTTATTTAACTAACTTTACTTAATTAGTTACCACTTATAAATTATAAAGTGTTATGATTTAGGTTTTATATACTTGGATAAAGTATTTTTATAAAAACTATAGGTCTTATTGCCTTAATTATTTCATAACATATTTAAAATTACTAATGTTTTCTTAAGTGTCAAAACAGTACTTTTGTCAAATTCCGGTTTTTATAAATATAGTTATCCTGTCTTACAGCCTACGTTATTTTCAAACCGTAAGTCATTATGTATTGGTTTTTATGTCCTTGAAAGAGTATCTAAATGTATTTTTCAATTTTAGGGGTCCTATAGTTCTAACTAAATCATAACATAAACTAAATCATAACATAAGACAAGTTGCAAATATAAACGTATATTTCAATGTTGTTTTTGGACAGCCTACTGCAGTCCCGCGAAAACAACCACAAGTTGAGTTCTACAACTTTGTTTGACGTGGGCTTGCGGCAAAGTTTTCGTTTATGTCTTATCTACATTTTATAAAACTGTCCGAGTTCTAGAAATGACCAGAACAATGAGCTTTTTTTTCCATATGAAATTTGGTGTGCAGACATTGACACCTTTTACTATTTTAGCTCTCATTTACTCATCGGGATGAGTTATGATATGGGCCTCATGGAAAAACGAGTGTAAGATATAGCTCTACAATCCTATCTATTTATCTCATGTCCTTAACCTATTGAGTTGTGCAGACAACTCAATCTTTGATGCTGTTCTAATTTAAACTATACCTAGGGCTTGTTATGACTTATTTTCATGATTAAAATTTTATGTACAATGTCAAACACTCACAAAATACTACATACATCACAAAAATACTATAGAGTCCAATAGCTTTACAACCATATTGAATGAACATGAAAAATAAACAAATCTTACAAGGAGATGATGGAAAAACAACAAGAACACTACTACAAATCAACGGTTAATCACTTCTACTCTTCAGCCCTTGTATTCAATCTTTTAACCACTTGATTTTAACCTTAGTAAACCCTTGTAAAAACCTTTTTATCTCAGCCCTTAAACGCTTGATAATCTCCCAATTAACACAAGAACTATGCACTGATCATCAATACCTTCATCTTTTGTGTGTATCTTGTAGCATAAAATCAAGTGAATGATGGTGGTGTGTGGTTGCTTATTCACGGCAAAGAGGATGTAGGGGAGAAGGGTTTGGATGAGTTTTCATGTGGTTAGGATGGAGCGAGAGAATGAGGTTATATCAATTTAGTGGGAGACAAAGGTGGTTAGGTGTTGTGTTATAAGACTAGAAGTGTTAACAAAAGGCCACATGGCCTTGAAACTTAAAAAGGGTCGGCCACCTCCTTGTGAGGTGGTTTGGTGCTTGAGATTTTATATAACTTTGAGTTTATATGGTGTAGTTTGATCTCGGTAATTGCTAACGTTTAAATCCGTAAGTTACGAAACTTAAAACCGGGTAAGGTAAAAATATAAAACTTATAAACATGTTAAAACTTATCAGTATATTCTAACTAAGTATATTATTTGAGTGATAAGTTTAAAGGAGTGAGTAGATGTTGTTAAAACCTAGTAACGTAGGTTTAAATACGCGTAATACGTAAAACGTACAAGGTTTACGTAAAAATGGCAAAATAGCAATAGTACTTATAAAATAGGTATAAAAAGTAAAATAAAATGTATAAAACACTTAGATCATAGTCTAGTGTTGTTTACGAATTAAGCTTATGCGATTGAACTTACGTAATAATTTATAAAAGTAATATCATTTAAAAAAATTTAAAATAATAACAATTGAAAATAAATAGTTAAATTATGACCTAGAACGTACGAGTTGCTACAAATACACTCTCGTAGTTTGAGTAGCGAAATCGCAAAAGCTGAAACTGAAGCAAAAGAAAGATAAACATATAGATAGTATGTAGATAGCTGTCGAGACTCATAGCAAAGCTTGAAGGCGCGTCCACTGGTGGAGGCGGCAATACTGGAGCATACTTTTGGAATTTGATTAGGAATTCACAGCCACTGACGACATAAGCTAACTCGAAGTGGTGAGAGTTATAAGCAAAACATTGAGTCATTTGTTGTTTTCAAACTCGGCAGCTTGTTCCGGTGCGTCGGCATGGCTACAACTGCGATTCCATTATCACTTTCTTCATAATTTAGTTATGAAGTCAGTGAGCGCTAACCTCGTCAGTTAAATCCTTACGGTTTGGGAGTCATAGTTGAAACAATGAACTGTGTATTTTGATTTTGTTTTTGAGAAGGATAGCTAAGGTTTGATGGATGGCATTGAGGTGGTGGTTCAAGGTGGTCGACCATGTCCGAGGATCAGAAATATAGCTTTGATATCAGGTAAACATTAAAACCCTGTAGGAGATACCTTTTATTGATGCAATACTTATAAAGACAATACATAGAAAAACTAATGGACTCGAACCCAAAACAAGCTCGGGCCCTATAATCTATTGCCAAATATAAAGGAGAGTATAACAGACCCTTATAAGATTCCATTCCATTGGTGATCAACAAAGTACTGTGGTGCTTCTACTAAGTCAAGTGCTTGCAAAAGCTCCTCATCAGTATATACTGCATCTCTTCATCAAAGTTATTAGCTTCATGTAGTCTTTCGGCAGCTAACACTAACAAACTCTTTTATATCCTATGTTTTATGGTCTTAAACTTCTCGTTTAAATGAGATAATTATACATTGTTAGAATATGATATACGATACATAATATGATAAGAACAATGACTCGTGCAAATTTTACCTATTATCTCAACCTCGCTCAACAACTTCATCTCATAATCCTCATCAATATCATCTTGCTCATCCAAAAGAGGTGCTGATGAAGCCGAAGGCTAATGCAAAGTTGACTCATATGCACTTGTTTGAGATCGTAAGGATTGAGAATAGGTATATGAATATATGATGATGAAGAAGAATTATTTTGGCGAATTGTAGAAACAATAGGAGGGTCCAGCAGTGTGTGTGGAGGAAAGATGATGATTGGTGAGAGTAGTTGAGTGATTGACAATTTAGTGGCATATGTGAATCCTGAAGGGTCTGAATACGTGACCTACCAAGGGGCATATCTGATTGTCTAAGTTTCTGGATACGTGATTGTCTAGGAGTATCCATATGTGGCTAACCACGGGTTTTCTTATATGATTGTGTGAGGCTCTAAATATGTCGTTATTCAAGAGTCTCCATATGTGACTCAACAAGGGTTTGCTCAGATTGTCCAAGTGTCTGCATACGTGGTGGTTATCCACGAGTATCCATATGCGACTGACCAAGGATTTGCTTATTTGATTGTTGGAGGTCATTCATATGTGGTTGTTCAAGAGTCTCCATATGTGACTCACGAAGGTGTGCTCTGATTGTCTAAAGTTTTGAAAATGCGGTTGTTGAAGAGTCTCCATATGTAACTGAAACTGGGAGGGGGAAAGTAACGGTTGTGTTTGATGGTCACGGTAGAATGTTGGATGTTTCGTTGCATAGGAATGTAAAGAATAGTTTTCAGTATGATAGCCTTAGGATTCTTCATTTGTGTTTAAGATTTCAACATCTTCCTGCTTAAGAACAAGTATAAATTCAGTTAAATAAGCAATCAATGAAACAATATATAGGACCCAACAACAGAAATAAAGTACAATGATTAAAAGCAGAAAGATTCGACAGTGCATATTCAGCATAATTAGTCTAAGATGAATGACATCAAAAGTTGTTTCTCAGCTGGTCTTTTTGATGGTCTTTTAGCTAACTGATGTATTGCCTAGCGATCAATTTTCAGCAAAGCCATGGAAATAATATTTGTTCTAGAAAGCTAGTTTGTTCATCATGAGTCAAATAACATACAACTGATGCGAAATCAGAAAGAAAAGAAAGAAAAAAAAAGGGCATGCAAATGATCTTGGTTAAGGTGAACATAAAATATTAAATGCAAATAACATCATCAAGTTCTAATACTATCACTATATTTGTTCACTTCAAATTAAGCATAAGTAACAAAAAGTTCTAATACTATAATTTTTTTTAACTAATTAACATCATGTTTAAACTAGGAATATGTCAACTAATCTTCAAATCAGAGTCACACTAATCACATAATTAACTAACATTCATATCACATTATCATAAACCACATGAAATGCTCATAGCTTATAAGTGACGGTTTACGAACAAATGACAAATTAACAAATAATGCTCATAAATCAGAGTCACAGTAATCACATTCAAATCACATTATCACATAAATAACAAATTAAAAAATCACAAATTGTAACACCCCAACCCGAAAAGGGTAAAGATATCACCATACGGTTTCATATCAGAACTCTAAATAAAATACAATAGTGGAAACCTTACAAAATACTCAAAAGAAAACATAAATAACTAAACTTCAAAATAAATCTAAGATCTCTATAATCGAATCTTGCTCTCGCCTCTACTCTCAACCCGGATCGACTATCCCATAAGCTCATCTTGAATGCTTAAAATACCGCCGCAGAAAAGAAAATGCTGGTGAGCTACAAAGCTCAAAGTGAGCAGATATGACAAAACAAAAGCTAAATAAAACAAAATGTACAAATGACGAAAACAAAATAAAATGATAGTAAGGAAATCTTTTAGGATTCTGCAGAAGCACAAATATACAGAAATCCAAACAACCACGTAACAATTTAAAACATCTCATAGCACATTAATGACATAAATACAAACACATCAGAACAACCAATCACTTAGCATACCAAGAATAACAAATTATTTATAAGCCAAACGAAAAGTTTAATGAATAACAAAAACAGTTACCAGCAAATGATCATAGCATTCATACAACTCATTTAATCAACATTTAACACTCTTAAATCAATATAACAGTAGCGGAAATAGCAGTCCAAAACATAGCAATCTCACAAACAAATAGGAACATAGTAGACAACTATAATCAAATATACCAAACAAAACATAGCATAACCATTAGCAATTATCAAAACAACTATCATAAGCTAAACCGGTTCTAAGATCAAATCCTAACATCAAGATAATTAAAACATGGCGATTCACATAAGCAAGTAAACCACTAACATATAAGCAAAGTTCACAAATTAACTAAACAAATTATACATACTAAACTTATAGAATACTCACTTCACACTAACACATTCATCCCACAGTTCAACGAATTCACATAACAAGAAACTAACATGACATCAGATCACAGCACGCAAATCCCTTTTAAACATAATAATCATAACCTACCATTGTAAACGGTAATCACATAAACATACAAAAGCATACACATATATAAGAACATATAATAAACCCAGCACATAATCATAAACATTTGAACATACCGAATCATAATCAAAATACTTAACATAGAAATAACAAATAATGATTTAGTTAACTACCACGAGCCCAAAACATATCATATCAAAACATCATAACTATATAGAAACAATCTCAAATAATACGGAGTAGCGAGCTCCCAGAGTTTTATGAAGATGCGTATTGCACACGACATCATTCATCTTAAACATATCATATCAGACAACTGATCAGATCTAGGATGCATCCATACGCCCCACAAACATATATTAGTCATATAATATAACTTGAGCTCATAACAAATAATAGATAAGGGACGTGGCGAACTTCACTCCATCGCTCTAGAGTCATGTCGAGGTGCATCAACGACACGGACATGGAACCCCATGACTAGGTATTATTTGGCTCGGGTGTCAAACTAACTTAGGTTAAACAATATTTCAGTTATGACACAAGTCTTAATCAAACACGAGTTTCAGCAAAGAACATATCAAATAACTCATATCATAAGGTTCATATTCAAATACAACAAGGTTCAACAAACATGCATATCAAAGTCTTCCTACCATAAAGTTCAAATCAGGTATCGCATGGTTCAATAAAACATAAATTCAGATAAGCAACAGGTCAAACAATCAGGAAAGGGTTCATAGCAATGGCATTGGAAACCCTAATAAGCAAAATAGGAAAACGAACGAAAAGAACATCATAAGGAACCTTTACTAAGAAGGTCAGAATATCTGTACCTTAAGGCAAATGAGAGGAAAGTAAACGAATGTAGGAATACGAAGATGTAACGTCGCGTCTCCTTCAACGAATCTACACGGATTTATGATTTATTTAATACTTATTAGCATCATTAATGTTATAACGGATTAATTTCATTAATACTTTTAGAGTTGTCAGAATACACTCATTTTAGTGACAAAAGGAATTTCACCCTTTTAAAGTATAAATCACCTATTAGCCAAACTTAAGATTTGAAATGGCAATTAGTAAACTTAAAGGCTTAATACAATAATTATCTTATTTGAGGACTTATATGATCATCATTTAAAGTATAAGGTTTATAATTATCAAAAATGGTTTTTAAGACTCTCTTCAAAATCAACTCACACTTGTCGAACCCATAATTACTCAGAATTACAAATTACACCTTTGACATCTTTAATTTCACGATCTAACCTTATATTATCAGATTTTACTATTTTAGCCCAAAGTTTTAGAATTTACAAAACGTACCCTTTTTAATTTAATAACAATTCCAATGACCCTCTAAGTATTCAAAATTACACGTTTAACCCCCACACTTATTTTATACGTTTAGTACATGTATTTTACTGTTTACAAAAATAATCCCTTAAGTTTCATATTTTACAAAACCAATCCAAAACTTTTATTTAGGACCGAATATACATAATTCAAGTACAAACCCTAAACCTAGATTTAACCCATCATTAGCTCATCATTATTACTTCATTAATTACCCTTAATGAGGACAAACAAACCCTAGTTTATGTAATACCCTAATCGTCCTTTTATATTTCTTTTCCTTTTCCATGCATTATCGAACAATAAAACTCAAGACGATTCACACAAGCTTCGAATTCACAATCATGTATTTTATTCAGTCGTATAGCATGTAAGAGTTTCTAGAAAAATCAATTCATGGTCTTAAAATTATTATACGCTCATGCGTTATTTTATACGTTTTTAGGGTTTTTTAATCCAAAACAATTTCGTGCGACTTGTTAATTATGCATGACCAATTTTCACGTGTTCTATATGACTTGTAGGACTGAAAATATTATTAGGAACATACCCTTGATGATACTTGGTCGTTAGAACAAAAGAACACAAAAGCTCCACTCGCCGAAACCCTAATTGACCTAAAAACTAACCACAATCGAAACAGCACCTTAGAGCCTCGAACTATATTTTTAACACCTTCTTCACCTTCAAACTCGTCCAAGAAAAATAGCTTCAAGCCTTGTAAATCAGATGTCGAATTATGGAGGGTTTTTGAGTCGGTTTAGGTTTATTCGGTTATTAGGGATATAGTGAACCGTACCTTATGTATTTATATGATTTTCCAATTTTCTTATGGGCTTAATAATGTGATGGACTTGAAATAAATGGATTCTTAATTTTATAAATTTGTATTGGGCTTTTAATTAATTAAATTCTTTTTATAAAACAAGTTAAATATATTCGGTTATTATAAAAATACCAAAAATGAATTTATAAAATTATAATCTATAAAATTAACTTTACAAAGTCTTCAAAATTTATTTCGATCAGATGTGATATTTCTTAAAAAATTTCTGAGTTTACATAGCTTATTTGGTATCCTTTTAAATTAATTATTCATACTTTTAATCATAAGGGTATTTTGGTCTTTTTGTGAATTTTAGAAATTCAGGTATTACACAAATGCTTACCTCAATTAAACGAGCTTTGATTATGAAACTTCACGAGCTTTAATTGAAGAAAACTGAGAACAAAACCCTAATTTAACGAGTTATTGTGTCTTTTTTTTTTTTGATTAATAGGTTGAAATTTGTGAGTCTGAGTGATATTGTGGAATGCAATGTGTGTATTTGATTTTGAGTGATAGTGTTTGTTTTTATGTGTTTTTTGAGGGTTTTTTTTATTTCGAAGATACAATGAAATTTGTGTCACGTGATATATATGTATATTTTATGCTTACCATATTCCTAGCACCTTCAAGGACATGAGGGTTTTATTCAGCTCCTCAAGGCTGCCAAATCTGTAAGGGAGGTTGATGATATTAAGAGAAGTTTGGACACACAATTTGACTCTTATTCTGAAAAAAGCGTTTAAGCAACCTCCAAAACGCAGAATGTTGGGTAATTACCTAGAAAAAGACATACAGGAGTTCGCTAAGAAGCTTGGCTATTCACAATTATTGGGGAGGACGCTCTTTTATAGAGAAATTGTTAGTAAGCAAATTTTACATGCTACTTGCATTAGATACTGATTCACTCATGATGATGCTCTTTTCTGTACAGTCAAAATAACTTTCCAACTACATAGAAGAGAGCATTATCATGAGTGAATCAATATCTAATGCAAGTAGCTTGTAAAATTTGCTTACTAAACATTTCTCTATAAAAGAGCGTCCTCTCCAATAATTTCGAATAGCCAAGCTTCTTAGCGAACTCCCATATGTCTTCTTTTAAGTAAGGGTGAAGGCTGAGAATACGTAACAAACTTTCTCAAATATACCGAAGTACGTAACATACAAATTTTATTATTTTTGTACGTAAATAACTTTCAAATTTTGTTCAATGTATCGTAATATTGACGGTGTTTAAGTTTTAAAGTTACAACATTGGTCCTCGTCGTTTGCATTCACTTTCACCGTTAGTCATTTGACATTTTTCACTTAAAAATTACAAGAATGGTCCCGGTAGTTTGCTTTGACTTTAACCATTAGTCCTTTGTCTTTCATCTTTTTATATACGTTTTTACGCCGCTTTTATACACATTTTTACATATTTTTATACACACGCTTTTATATACATTTTTACACATTTTTATACACGTTGTTTACACGCTTTTATACATGTTTTATACACGCTTTTATGCACGTTTTATACACTTTTTATACAGTTTATGTACCATTTTATACATTTTACATGTTTTATACACGTTTTTATATACGTTTTATATATCGTTTTATATACATTTTTACATGTTTTTATATCGTTTACACACGCTTTTTATATACGTTTTTACATGTTTATACACGTTTTACACGCTTTTATACACGAAAAACGATATAAAACGCGTAAAACGCTTTTTACATTTTATATACGTTTTTACATGTTTTATACAAGATTTTACGCACGGTTTTATATACACGTAAAAACGATATAAATCGCGTTACACATGCGTTTTTATATCGTTTTTACGCATATAAAAACGTGTAAAACGGTATAAAAACATGTAAAAACGTATAAAAACGTGTGTAAAAACGGTATAAAACATGTAAAAACGATATAAAAACGATATAAAACGTATATAAAACGGTAAAACGTAAAAACGTTTTTACCTGCTTTTATATACGTTCTTTACGTGTATATAAAACCGTGCGTAAAATCGTAAAAACGATATAAAACGTATATAAAAAACGTGTATAAAACATGTAAAACGATAAAAACGGTACATAAACCGTGTATAAAAGTGTATAAAAACGTATATAAAACCGTGTATAAAAATGTGTAAAAAATGTGTATAATAACGTGTAAAAAATGTGTATAAAAAGTGTATAAAAACGTACATAAAAGCGTGTGTATAAACATGTAAACAACGTGTATAAAAATGTGTAAAAAAATGTATATAAAAACGTGTGTATAAAAATATGTAAAAAAATGTATATAAAACGCGTAAAAAACGTATATAAAAAAGATGAAAGACAAAGGACTAATGGTGAAAGTCAAAGCAAACTACAAGGACCGCTATCGTAATTTTTTAAGTGAAAAAATGTCAAATGACTAACGTGAAAGTGAATGCAAACGCAGGACCAATTTGTAACTTTAAAACTTGGTAAGCTGTCAATATTACGATATTGAACAAAATTTGAAAGTTATTTACGTACAAAAATAATAAAATTTGTATGTTACGTACTTCGGTATATTTGAGAAAGTTTGTTACGTATTCTCAGCCTTCACCCTTTAAGTAATTACCCAACATTTTACATTTTTGGAGGTTGCTTAAATGCTATTCCAGAATAAGAGTCAAATTGTGTGTTCAAACTTCTTTAAATATCATCAAGCTCCCTTACAGATTGGGCTGCCTTGAGGAGCTCAATAAAATAATAAATTATCTCTTCACGTGGTTGATACCGTTGTTTTATTTTTTGAAATAGTTTGAATGTACCTAGCATCAATGAATGAATATGTATAATTAGTTACATGCATCCGCTAATTATAGTATCATTCTACTAAAATTAAGAAATCATTGTAGCACTTTTATGTGTCAGTCTTTGTAAAATTGTCCATATTTTCTGTAGAGTGATGATTTGCACACTCAAACTATTAATTGACATGCTCAAAACTAAAAGTATAATGAACATCTTATCATGTATGTATAACTGTTTAAAGCATGAAATAAAGTGTGTCGATCAATAAGTGAAGTGCAAATCATAACTCCGGTTATTCTATTTATAAAACTGAGCAGACTACACCATGCCAGCGGGCAATGATGTCTAGTTTTCTAAAAGTTCGACGACCCATAAGTTTCTTTCAACAAACTCAGATTTGTAGATTAGAGAATCGTTTCGAATGACTACAATTCGATGCGTGGTTGCATAGCAAGCATAAATATATAGTTTTAAAAAATTATGTGGAGTCGATCTAAGTGTGAAAGATATTTTCTAATAGGATTGTTTTAAGTTATTAAGATTTTTAGTAATAATAGATTCAAACATTACAAAAAGCAACGGTATTATGTGTGATCGCTTTTTCTTTTTTGTCGATAATTTAAGCAGATGATAACTATTTTTTTACATGTGTAGCGTTTATCATTTGATGTGTGGCTTTTAAAATTAGAACTTTCTGCAAATTGGATATCACCATATAAGATTATTTTATCTATCAATTTGTATAGATATTTATCATCGTTCGTTTATTTGTTTGAGGTGACAAATAATTATCGCTAAAGATAACAATACTATTTATTTTTGTGATTTTAATAAACTTACATAACATTATTGATACACTGGACAAAGGCTATACAATATATATTAACTTTTAAACGACGATCTATATATGCTAGTTCCTTAAATGGTGCAAGAAAGAACATTTTTAAAATAAATTACATGTGTCAAAGCAAAATAAACCAAAACTACAATTCTTGGTCTCTCCTTTAAAAAATTGTCACGGGTTCCACAACTACTTCATCATTTCTCATATAATTTTGTCAAATTTGAAACCCGATTTCACCCGGTGGTTCAACTGGTTGAACTGTTCGATAAAAAAACAGTCGATTGAACCGAAGTCAAACCGATAGGTTGGGTCAAAAAATGTCAAATTAAACCGGTCACCTTGGGGTTTAAGCGTCCGGTCAACCCGGTATCGGTTTCAATGGGTCAACCGGTGACGGTTTCAATTGATTGTTTTAATTTGGTAGATGTGCTTTTAATTGGGTGTCTAATGTGAATAAATTATCAGACTTTTTAAGAATGGGGTGTTTTAATAAAGTATTAATTATATTATTTATTTCTCCATCGACCATGCTTTTCAACATTCAACTTTCAACATTTTTCACTTTTTCCACTTTGACCATTTTTCCATTTTATATAGTATAGATGTTCACCTTTTTGTGTTGATTTTTGAAAAAAAATCACACTATTTTATGTTAGTGGGGTTATTTTTAATTGACAAAAAAGTCTTGTTCAAAAAGAAAATTGACAAAAAAGTCCTTTGTATTTAGTTACTGTGGTTAACGTTCAAAGGTATGTGACTTTATATTTGTTATATCATAATTTTCTACACACTTGTATTTTTGTATATTATTGAAAAAGCACGGTTATAAATATAAATAAATTAGCACACGCTAACACATGTGAATAAAAAAACGAAAAAAGTACACGATATTGTTACTGTGAAGATATAAATATGTACAAACACTCATTCTTTTGTAGTGTGAGATCTTCTTTAGTCATCATTATTAATGGCAAATGCATGCATGGAGAGATTATACTATAACAAACATACCATTGTAGTTACAATAAATCGATATAGCAAGATATATATAAGACCATGGGTCTGCAACTCGCCTATGAATCCATTACCTGCAACAAAAATATACGAAAATCTAATGATAACATGTTCATGAGTCGTGACAATAGATTACATTTGGCAACGTATTTAGAATATGAAGTCAATTTAAAATTTTCTAACTTTAGATAAAATTCAAGGGTCATTTCTCAATTTATCTATAAATCGGGCCTTTTAAAAAAAACTCGTATTCAAATTTCTCTTTATATAATCTTGTAAAGGAAGATGATTATCCTTTAAAGTTCACTAGTTATACCAAAAGAGCATACTCGGATCGAGTCTTCATATATTGTTGTTGTAAGTTCACAACCACTTGAACTCCAATCCCATCTCTAAACTTGCAGTCTCCGAGCATTCCATCCAATGATCTACTAACTACAACTCCACATACCTCAATCCATTACCTGCAACGATAAGTTCACGTACCGTATTGTTAACATTTGATATGATTCAAAAGTTTTCAACTTTTTTGAAAGATGAAGTCTAGAGTCATATTTCATATATTCCAACAACGTACCGTTTCAAGAAAAGAAATAAAAAATATAAATTAAAACACTCAAGCCATAATATAATTACTCGTATATTCTAGAACAGATGTTACTATATAGCTATCTCTTTTGCTTACCAACTGTTAAAAAAACCTCAAAGTGAAACAACTGGTTTTAAGCGGGTTTATGAAGGGCTATTGGGAGTTGTTTGCTTGTTAAATAGTAGATGGAGTCTAGCAGGTGAGGGGTCATTTAAGAAGCATGTATGTAATCTTAAATGCTCGTTAGGTGAAAATTTAAGGAGGCATCAGGCATGCATATTAATTAAGGAACCAAGTCACCAACAGGTAATATATATAGTAGGGTGAAAAAGTTTCAGAAAGAGCAGGTTACATATATAAACACTTGACCGTGATCGAATAAGCAAACAAGCAGAGTTAGAATTGAAGGGACGTGAAAAAAATTCAGGAACATGCAGGATATAAAAAAGTGAAAATATTAAAGAAGTTAGGTGATATTTAGACCTCTTTGGTGAAAAATACAGGGGCGGATCTACAGCCAACACAGGATGCACGTGCATACCCTGTGAATCCTCCTAGTAATGTAAAATAAATAGATTCTGAAGCATCTATCCATGAATTTACAGATAGTGCATACCCACTGAAAATGGGGTGCATAGCCTGCTCGAATTCTCAGATGATAAACACATAAATCAAAAATAAAAGAAATAGATGCAATGGACAATCTTCTGTAAATTTAGGTTTTCTGGCTTTTTGTCTTGAAGAAATAGGCCCAAGTACCTAGGGGTGTTCATCGGTTTGGTTATCGGTTTGTTCGGTTCGGTTTGTTCGGTTAATTATTTTTCTGGGTATAACCGAAAACCGAACCGAACCGAACCGAAATTTGACTAAACCGAACCGAAAACAGAAAACCGAACTCCCGATAACCGAAAACCGAACCGAATAACCGAATTACCCAAATTTAATAATTTATTCATTTATTTATATATATTTTTTGAAAAAAAAATAATTTCATGCTTCAAAAATATTATATATATATTATAAAAGAGTTTTAATATATTTTTTATATAAATATATATATATATATATATATATATATATATATATATATATATATATATATATATATATATATATATATATATATATATATATATATATAGGTGGCACCGGGTCGGGTTCGGGTTGGCGGTTCGGGTTGTCGTTAGCGGGTCGAAAATCTCAACCCAAACCTCGACCTATTTAAATCATGGTCAACTATGCCAACCCTAACCTGCTTAGACATAACCCGAACCTAACCCATTTAACCCGTATATATATACTTGGGTTGGCGGTTTAAATAGGTTACACGGGTTGAATATGTTAAACGGTTGAATCGGTTCATCGGGTTTGGGTTGACCCATTTAAACCTTGTTATACACAAACAAGCGCATTACACGAAGTTAAATGAGGTTGTTGATTGACTGCTTAACACATTTAACCCGCATAATAAAATATAAATAATTTGAGTTTATGAAAAAATCTTAAACGGGTTGACGGGTCGACCCGCCTATTTTATTCTCAACCCGAACATGACCCGTTTAATAAACGGGTTAGATAGGTCGACCCAAACCCGACCCAAAATCTATTTATCACAACCCGAACTCGTTAATTTCGTGTCGGTTTTGTGTCGGGTTTCGTGTCGGGTCGAAATTGCCACCCCTATATATATATATATATATATATATATATATATATATATATATATATATATATATATATATATATATATATATATATATATATATATATATATTTAAATTCGGTTTTCGGTTCGGAGGCTAAAACTATAATCGAACCGAAACCGAACTTTTATTTCGGTTCGGTTCGGTTTTGGCAAGTTCGGTTCGGTTATTTTCGGTTTCGGTTTTCGGTTTATTCGGATATTACCCAACCCATGAACACCCCCCTACAAGTACCTACATCAAAATCTCTTTCTATAAGAAATAGGCCCAAGTACCTACATCAAAATCTATTTTACCAAGCCCATTTATGGTGATACTTTTTTCTTTTGATTTTCACTTCTCCTATTCTCTAGTAGTCCAACATACTGAATATAGTATGCAACTTATTTTAGCTTTTGTGTGTTTTTTTAATAGATTATGAATTTAGGGTCTTATTCGTTTAGAGTGAACTGTCCATTTTATTGTATTATTTTCACTTTGGGATTATGTTAATTTATAACTTGATAAATCCAAATTCATAAACAAAAACCAAAAAATAGACCCTATTCATTATCCGAGTGAAAAAAACCCGACCCGTAAACTTATATAAATTTTTTTATTGGATAGTGCATACCCTACAACAGATTCCTAGATCCGCCACTGACCAATATGATCAAGCATACTTCTAACCGGAAGCCTTTCGCATTTCAAACGCCACATAAACACACAAAATATATTCAGAATTAGTTTGCACCATTTAGTCTCTTCCAGGCGAACATCTTCGCCATGAGTCTTCAAGTCAACCAACATTTTGAGAGCTTTGACTGAAAAATCACCATGTATCACTAGAGTTCCATATCCAGGTGAAATTTCTCTAACCATTATGTTTAAATCGTCTAATTCACCGAACGACCTCCCTCCAACCCCACAGTACCCATACCAACGAATTATCTCTCCATTCTCCTCAATCCTTCGCCGATACTAGCTCTTTTGTTAGTTTCAAGATTAAATAACCTTGGAAATACTTGGAAATATTAAGAGTAATTACCTCTTTGTTATTGTTAAATGCATACGTCTTTTTCAAACGTATCGATCTAAGACGCGCACTATTTTTTGTCCCACTTAATGTTACTTAACTTTCTCGTTTTGCACCAATCTACCTCATCAAACTTGTTTAACCGCACCAAAAAATTTTTGCCCATTTTCGCATCGTTCTTGTCCGTTTTGCACGTTTTTGTCCGTTTTACACGCCGCACGTTATCACACGTTTCATCCGTTTTGCACGCTCGTTCGTTTCGCACGTTTTCTTCGCTTTTGCACATTTTCACACGTTTTGCATGATTTCATCCGTTCTTACACGCTTTTGTTCGCTTTACGCATTTTCATTCGTTTTACATGTTTTCACCGTTTTTGCACATTATTTCCATTTTGCACGTTGCGATGCGTTTCTACACATTTAGGCACGCGTTTTTGTCCGCTTTTGCATGTTTTACACATTTTCGCCCGTCTTTACGTTTTAGGCTATTTTAGCATGTTTTCGTCTATTTTGTATGTTTTGATGCTGTTTTGCACGTTTTCATCCATTATTGCACGTTTTGGTCCATTTTACACGTTTTTGTACGTCTTTGCATGTTTTCGCCGTTTTGCCCGTTTTCATCCGTTTTTCACATTTTCGCACGTTTTACACAAATGGACAAACATCCGCAAAACCGGGCCAAAAATGTAAAACGAATAAAATGGACGATAACGCAAAAACGCTCAAATGAAGTGAGTCACTCTTATCACAAGGCGAAACATGTAAACGAATGAAAATGTGTAAAACGAACAAAATATGTGAGAACGGATTAAAACATGCAAAAGCGTGTGAAATGTGCAAAACGAACGAAAACTCGTGGAAATGAAAATACGTTATATTAAGTGGGACAAAAATAGTACAGCGTCTAGATCGGTACATTTGAAAAAGTACGTTGCTATTGTCTACCCAAAACGCTTAATAAAAATGTCAAGTATGATGCATAGCGGTTTCAAACTTTTTCGGTAGCCGGTCACTTATGGGTAGATTGGTACAAAACGAAAGTTCAGTAACATTAAGTGGGACAAAAATAAGACGCAGCGTCTAGATCGGACATTTGAAAAAGACGTTATCAGACGCCAAAACCCTAAGAGTAATTACCAACACCAAAATTAGTTAGTCAGTTGTTATCACGTGATGGGCTTGAGACAATCCGACCTGGATCATTTAAAGTTGCAAAAGAAAATAATCAATCTGTTGAGATCTTCTTGTGTCATCATTATTAGTGGCAAATGCATGAAGAGATTATATTATAGCAAACATACGAGTGTAGTTACAATAAAATCCATATAGCAGCAATATATATATATATATATATATATATACTATCTAAAATGGAAAAACCCTCAAGAGGAAATGTGAAAATTTGAAACTTGAAAAGTTGAAACTTGAAATTGAAAGTCAAAGTTTTCAAACCACCGTTGAGTACAGACTTGGTGTTATGGTAATATACTGTCAAACTTTGAATTAAGTATACGAAAGTTGAAAGGTCAACTATACATCTTTTCCTCATTTACATGCCTTTCAAATTAAAGTATTTGCATGGCAATATATGGTTGTCAAACATTAAAAACAAATCACGAAGACAAGTTATAAATCACGATCACAAAGATCGAAATTTTAAATATTTGAGATGGAAATTATAAATAGGGATGATTTGATATATAGTGTTTCATTGCCTATATAAATGAGGTAAATTATCAAACCACGTTACTAATCGAAATCAAGTCAAGTCGAAATGAAAATGAAAGAAATGTTGATGACGATCTTGAGATTAGAAATGCTTTGCTTCGATGTTCCACATCCTAATCCGTTTTCAACCTTAACTTGATAAACCGGAATTGGGATGACATTATTGTCATCTCAAATGATGACGATGATGATAAAGAAGAAGAAATTCCAATGCCAATTGTTGAGAGCCGAGTATTCATAGTTGGTCGGAAAAGAGTTTATAGCTTGATTGACGAAAGTGACAGTGATAGTGGTGAAGAATAGAATTAATGTGTTGGCTTTTTGTTTAAATAAATTATTTGCCGTGTTGCACTTTACTCTTTTTATAAATAAATTATTATTTGCCGTTGGAATTTCTTGTTCCAGCGCATTAAATTAGTTAGAATTGCAAAGCGTCTCCTATTTAAAATGGACTTATCACCTATTGTTTCTAAGTTTTAGTGCTAATACAAAATAGCATGTAATATTATTTTTTATGTATCTTCGTAGTTTGGATGCAAATTATATAACTCCATCCATATTCCAATTTACTGTCATATATGATAACTATTTATGTTGTACGCATAGAAAGAGTTTATTATTTTATTTATTGCATATCAGTAGATGGTTTCCAAAAGTACTCGTGCCCTCCCAAAAGTGATCTTGAATTTTTAAGTCAACTTGCTATGCTTGCTTATGTAATTTAGAAATATTTTTCCTCTCAAACTCGGCAGTTACATGCTAACTATGACTATTTCTAACCAAAATAGCGGGCCTTGAAGATGGGTTGGACAAGAGGAGTGAACATAAATGCCAACTTAAGCAATCACGATGGGCCATTATCATAGTATGCAATCAGCATCTAAAATTATTGCAAAAATGTAACTGTAAATCATGCTTAGAATTTGTCTATAACTTGTGATTTTCTTCACGAATGTTAAGTATAGTTGTTTATATGTTGAAAAATACACAAGTTCATCGCAAATCATTTTGGTTAAGTATATGAAATTAGGAATGATTTTACAGAGGTGCATATCGTATGCAAGTAAAAAATACTATAATAAAAGTCAAAAATATAGTAACCTTAATTAACTCTAATATGTCACTAATTAAGTTAGTCAACCAATCACTTTTAAATAACTGTTTTATGAAATGAATATTTTGTCAATGAGTTGATATAAGAAAGTTAAACAAATATTTTAACAAACCTTCTATCATTTTTAAGTTATGCAAAGACTTTCGTAACAAGTTTTCTAAAGTGTATCATTTTATATTGTGCAAAAATATAGTAACCTCAAGTAACTTTAATATGTCAAGAAATAAGTTAGCCAACCAATCACTTTTAAGGAATCATCTGCGTCTTAAATTTGCGATGACTATTAATAAAGCTCATGGCAAACAATGTCACAAATGTGGATGTCTATTTGCCCAACTATATTTTCTCGTATGGCCAACTTTATGTTACGTTGTCTAAAGATATATCGCGTAGAACTACCAATGTATTAGTGAAACCAGTCAAAGAGTTCGATCAATGAATAGTCTACACCTCAAATGTCGTGCACCAAAAAGTTTTACGCGATAAGTAGCGTGTATTGTTAGTTGTTATCTCATAATTGATGTAATGTGTTATTTTAAGTTTCACTAAATGTTTTTATGTGTTCTTTAAAACATGTTAAGAATTTTTGCTTGAGATGAATTAACGCATGTTACTACCGTTTGCAATTACATTTTCATCTTTTCACGTTCTAATTTGAACATTACATGAAACACTTACCAGAATATCGCAAATCATTAATTGTCTGCCGCTAGGAATTTCCGTTGCTATGCACGGGTACTCGCCTATGTCACAATATAGCATGAGTCTTACGACAACACATACACACACGAAAGTCACAATATTAAAAGATTTTGCATGGAAATAGTCAAATATTTGTGCATGGAAAGTATTCTTGAGATTGTGCATGGAAAGTATTCTTTGTGTTAAAACAATTGATACTACACCAATTTACACAAACAAAAAGCGGAATTTTCAATTTTCAAAATGTAAATAAGTTTTGCCTATATAAACAACCCTCAGAGAGTTGATGCTACACCAATTTACGTAAAAAGAAAAAAAAAATGGAGATGCAAAATGAAAGAAATGTTGATGATAATCTTGAGGTTAGCAATCGATTTTTTTGATGATCTTACGCACTTGATACTCTCTTTGTAATGTGCATTGACACATCTTGTTTGTTTCCTGTTTGTTTTTTTATTACAGCTTGATCCACCTCCTCCTCCCCCTCCTCCACATCATGTTCCGTTTTATAATCCTCATTTGATTAACTGGAATTGGGATGACGTCATTGTCATCTCAAGTGATGATGAAGATGATGAAGAAACAAGTCAACCTATCAACATTGGTCGAAACTAATTTATTGTTTGGTTGATCAAAGTGATGACGAAGATGAAGATTAAAAGTTATGTTTTCGTTTTTTAAAACATCTCGCTTTTACAATAAAGACGTGACGATGTATTTATTTCTTTAGTTTCGTTTCCATCAAATGAAAGTAATCGTTGTTGATCTTCAGATTATACTTGTTTGTTTTTAACTTCGTCATCGGTTGTGATATTAAATAAATTCGTGCTAATTTTTAACAATGTGCCGCAATGATATTAAATAAATTGTGATATTAGATAAATTGTCTTGCGCCTAATTTTTAACAACTAACAAATGTGGCACTACTTTAGTAATGATATTAAATATATTCGTTACCTAGATATTACCTTCGTTTTAAGTTAAACATATATTCATTACCTTATATACAAAATCACATGAAAGTATATTCTTATAAATACCATAGACAATGTCCCAATCTACTTAGGGTTACAATTTCTCATTACGACTTTCATGATGAATATTGACAACACAACATGACGTGAAGTATTTGTTTGAGAAAATCAAGATGTCAACATGCTTGACCAAATTGCAACGAATGTCACGGTAAATATGTTGTATCTTACATATGATTATGATTTACGACTCTTACCACATCGCTTTTCTTGGTAAGAGTTTGCCATTCACTTTGGCGTAAAAAGTACTTTTGGTTGGGATGTTCTTATATTCTTTAAGATTAGTTATTAGAAACGTTAACAATCCATGTCACGATTTATTAGAAACGTTCTTATATGCTTTAAGATTATTTATTCTAAAATTAGTCAATCACAGAAGTATATCACAATTGATGTTCATACAATTGATGATCCATGTCACGGCATTATTTTGTAGATGATTTGGGACCAAGCACAAACTCTCATACAATTGATGTTCATGTTGATGTCGAACAACTAGCCGAGCTACAACGGCTAAGATGGATCGAATATGGGTGAACTTGGTTCGTAAAGAGATCAAGTCATTGTTAGACATACTAGATCTTTGCGGAATATAGAATAGAAAATGACACCACTTCATCATGAAGCTTTGATCCAAGCAAATGGATTATGTAATGATCCCAAATAGAATTGGATGCCCGATTATTCTTTTAAGGAATCTTGATCCCGGCAAATGGATTATGTAATAGAACGAGGTTGATATGCAAACGTTTTGATCCTAATGTCATCAATCCGAGATTCTTGTGGGACGATGATATTTGGAGTTAGAGTGCTCTTGCCAAGAATTCCTCTTGCTCCATCCGAAGACGACATGTTCCCTTTCAAACTAAAGAGAACACAATTTCCGTGCACCTTAGCTTTGCGATGACTATTAATAAAGCTCGGGGCCAAACAATTCCAAATGTGGGTGTCTATTTGCCGATTATGTTTTCTCATGGCCGACTTTATGTGGCATTGTCTCAGAGGATATCTCGTAGAACAACAAAGGTATTGGTTAAACCGGTCAAAGAGTTCCGTCAGCGAGGAATCTATACCTCAAATGTCGTGTATCAAGAAGTTTTACGTGACGAGTAACATGTGTTGTTAGTTAATATTTCATAATTGATGTAATCTTTATTTTAAGTTTCATTAAATATTTTTCTATGTCGTTTGATATATGTTAAGAATTTTTACTAGAGTTGAATCATCACATGTTACAACAGTTTGTAATTACATTTTCATCCTTTTCACGTTCTATTTTGAACGTTATACAAAACACTTACCACAATATCGTATATCGTTAATTATCTCGCGCTAGAAAACCGATGCCGCTAGGCACGGTACTTTCGCCTAGTATATATATATATATAGGAAGGGTTATTTCGAACCAAGAAAATGCGAAACCGTAATCAACCAATCGATTTTTCTTATATTAATTTTATTATTTAATTCAAAAGGTATAATGGTAAAATTACTTTTTTCTTCTATTTGATTCTTTTTTTACAAAAACGTTTTTAAGTTCCGTAATTCTAGGATCTTTTTTTTTTTTTTTTTTTTTTTAACATTGCGTACATGTGTTTTGCATTATGTGATACTTGTATTTTCCGCTTTTGCTTTGTATTTGCACATGTATCTATAAAAATGTTACATAAGTATGTATACAAACAATAAAACTTTATTAATACATTTATACAATTTTATACAAACAACAAAACTTTATTAAAAAAACTAAATAAATATATTTTATTACAAATATATGAAGCGTGCACATGTGCATAATACAATGTCTTTAATAGATGGTTTATCTTTTAGGCGTGCGCATGTATTCCTCGTCCTGTTTAAAAACCCATGAAATCTACACATGTGTTTTTAGTCCTTGTGCACATGTGTTTTTCCTCATTGGCCACTCTCGATCTCTTTGTATGCATATGTGCAGTTGAGTTCGTCCATATGCCCTTATATATACGTATGTGCATTCTTCATATAGCTCGTTATACTCGAACCTGTAATCACAAACAAATAATAGATGAATTATTTAATCACTACACTAACAAAACATATATGCACAATCCTTTCATAACAGATGAAATTAAACAAAAGAAACAAGTTCATGAAACTGTAAAAACACATATTCATAGAAGGTTTCAAATTCACAACTGTAAAAACACATATACACTCTTAATAACACATATGCACACTCCTTTTATTAATTTTGTATCCACCATAAAACAATTATGCATTTCAAGAACTACATTTTTTTAAAAGGAAAACAACAAGAACTACTGTATTACGACCAATAGTACGTGTTTGAATAAAGGGGTTTAAAAACTAACTAATTAAAGTTTACTGTTACTTGTCTTGTAATCAAGCCCTTCACATAATTGCGACAATCTCAAGGTATCCAAAACAAATCACTCACGGTATGCGATGCCTCCAAAAACCATAAACTCGGTGTACCCAAAACCATTAAAGGATAAAACATAAAGCATCAGAAAGCAAAGTATCCCATTATCAAGAATCGGCATGCCAAACGTAATATTTTTAACCGATTAAAACAACTCTATTTTTAAAATCTAATATCACGTCGTCCTTTTAGAAGTTTTCAACATGGCATTCTTTATTTACACCACTTCACCCTAAGATTGCTACTTTTTGAAATAGCCATTATTTATACATGTGATTCAAGGCTTTGGATATCTTACTTTTTTATTTGTACACTATATTTGACCATCTTGTGCTTCTATCAGTTTAATATTCTTTTTAATCTCCAAAAAGTAAGGGTAAAAGCTAATCCACCCAAATCAAGTTTCGGATTTTTTTTAACCGAATAACAAACAAACTAATAAAATAAAAAGTAGTTTAAGAGCATGATATGTGTGCATTTTCACAATTAAAACCAAAATCGGACAAAGAAAACTTACAAGATCTGGGTTGGAAAAGATAATAAATGAAGGTGGCTATCAATTGTTGAAAGGGGTCAAATGAATTGGATCGAAACGGACCGACGAACCAAGATCACATCGGCATCGTGCATCATTAAAGAACCAATGATTTTTTTGTGACTGGATTTTTTATTAGTATTGTTGTAATTAAGAAATCAATGGTGGGTTAGGGTGTGACAGCTAGGTTATTGGAGAGGAACATGGATAGAGAGAGAAATAAATATGAAAACTAAATTTATTGAATGGTCAAAAGCACGTACAAAATGCAAAACGGTTTTGAAAATATTGAATTTAAAATTACTTTATTACCCTTCATTCTTTTATAATATGTCCCATCATTTTCATTTAATTACCACAATGCCACAACATCTTACAACCGTTGATCAAAAAATAAATGGCCAGGATTGGTTCTCAGCTTCTCGCAAATTATTTTGTTCGAAAATAACCTCACACTATATATATATATATATATATATATATATATATATATATATATATATATATATATATATATATATATATATATATATATATATATATATATATATATATATATATATATATATTAGTGGGTCTGCAACTCAGCTATGAAGCCTGATAGAAGAGCAATTTGAGATGGTCAATCTCCTCCCAAAATAAATAGCTAATTGAGTTAGCAACTTTCTAAAAAATTAATGAACAATACTTTGAACATATTATTCTTCTCCTTTCATTCCATAAACAAAGTACAATCATATAGGAAATTAGAACAATTGTTGCTATCTAATATTTAGGAGCAAGAAAACATAAACATGGGAATATGCATACTGTAAACTAAACGTGCATGAAATTAAGGAAATAATGGTCTATTGTGACTCCTAATTAATTAATACATGATACTTCTATGCAACGTGTAGCAGTTATTAAAAATAAAGTGGTTGTTGAATTCTTCTAACACTTGGTCTTTGGTCTCTTGCACGTATCAATACTTCGGCCGAAAACAAGTCTTATCTTCAAGGCTCATTATTTTGTAGCTTGGTTCACGGCACTCCCGAGGTGGTTCGTGTTTGGATTCAAGATAATTAAACAAGCTTTGGTGGATGATATCGATGTCCAGCAAGATATGTTTCCAAGCAACAAAAGATGGCTAATATAGACCAAGTCTTTCGGAAGACTAGTCGACTATCTCCATTTAATTCTCATGCACTTTCAATTCATCGTCCATGCACATCAGAGTTGTACTCCCTCTATCTAATAGTAAGTCTTGACATTGCTATTTTAGGATGTCTCATGATAAGTGTCCATTTTGTATTTCAAACAATGAGAAGAGACTTTAGGGGTACACTACAACAATCGGATGGACGGGCGAGGAGACTTTCGCCGGGGACACAAAGTCCCCGGCAAAAGTCGCTAAACGACAAAATTGAATCTGACGTGGCACATGAATTCGCTGACTTGGTGTAAATATTTCAACGCACACTTTCCGCGGGGACATGTCCTCGGCAAAAGTTAACTGGATTTTGACCGGATAGTCAAAATTCAACGTAATCTTTCGCCGGGGACGAGTCCCCACGAAAGTGTATTTTACGCTCACCAAAGTTTGACCAAAAGTCCAAAGCATGTTAGTTGTACGCGGGAAAATTCCCTTAAACCCTTCCAGGGACATGTCCCCAGCAAAATTATATTTAAAAATACACTTCATTGCAACTATTAATACATAACTAAAACCCCGATGCTTGGAATAACATAAATAACCCAATCACAATATATCTCTTTACTCGAGTTCTTGATAACAAACACTATTATATTGTAACATATCCGAACATATAATAAAAAGTTGATCAAATATTTAAACAAGTTACTACCTTGAGCATAGAGTTGCCATTGATGTCTAGTTCTTTTCCAATGTGCAAGTTAAAAAATCCATTATGATCAAACAATGTTGTTTAAGAGTTTGAATTTTTGAAGTGTTTTTTGTGATAATCATATGAAATGAACTGCTTTTTAATGAAGAATATGAAGCATCAGTGACAAGCTGGCTAGTGTGTTTTCTTGGTGTAATAAGTATGTGAGAGAGATACGAGTTATGGCGGGTTTTTATAGTAATTGATGTGATTTTTTTGTAAGCACACTAAGAAATTTACTTCTTTTTAAACTTACTATTTTTCGTTACTTTTTTTAGTAATGTTTAGTGGTGCAAGTTGGTATGTTAGAGTTGAGTTTTAGTAACATAAATTGAAAAAAAGTATGGATCGTAAATTGAGATTGTTAATGTGTGATGGGATATGATGTAAGACTGTAAGAGTAATTATAGCGCACGAAAGTCGCCTTTTATTTACAGTGAGGTACCGTCAAATAGTTGTAACAATAAAACTCTTCGGTTCACGAACATGGTAATCATGACAAAGTACTCACAAATATAGAGAACGAGTTGGCCATAGCACCTATAGTTGTTCGTTTAACATGATACGTATACCATAGCACCTATACTCGGTCGTTAAACATGATACGTATACCATAGCACCTATACTCGGTCGTTTAACATGATCGTATACCATAGCACTTATACTCGATTCGTTAAACATGATACGTATATCATAGCACCTATACTCGGTCGCTTAAACATGATACGTATACCGGAGCACCTATACCGGTCGTTCAACATGATAATGATACCATAGCACTTATACTCGGTCGTTAAACATGATACGATACCATAGCACCTATACTCGGTCGCTTAACATGATCACGATACCATAGCACCTATACTCGGTCGTTAAACATGATATCGTATACCATAACACCTATACTCGGTCGTTTAACATGATCACGATACCATAGCACCTATACTCGATCGTTAAACATGATACATATACCATAGCACCTATACTCGGTCGTTAAACATGATACGATACCATAACACCTATACTCGGTTCGTTTAACATGATCGATACCATAGCACCTATACTCGGTCGTTAAACATGATCGTATACCATAGCACCTATACCGGTCGCTTAAACATGATACGTAATACCGTAGCACCTATACCGGTCGTTAAACATGACACGATACCATAGCACTTATACTCGGTGGTTAAACATGATACGTATACAATAGCACCTATACCGGTCGTTTAACATGATCACGTATACCATAGCACCTATACCGGTCGTTAAACATGATACGTATACCATAGCACCTATACCGGTCGTTTAACATGACACGTATACCATAGCACCTATACTCGGTCGTTAAACATGGTACGTATACCATAACACCTATACTCGGTCGTTTAACATGATACGTATACCATAGCACCTATACTCGGTCGTTAAACATGATCGTATACCATAGCACCTATACTCGGTCGCTTAACATGATACGATACCATAGCAACTATACTCGGTCGCTTTAAACATGATACGATACCGAGCACCTATACTCGGTCGTTAAACATGACACGTATACCATAGCACCTATACCGGTGCGTTAAACATGATACGATACCATAACACTTATACTCGGTCGTTTAACATGATAGGTATACCATAGCACCTATACTCGGTCGTTTAACATGATCACGATACCGTAGCACCTATACTCGGTCGTTTAAACATGATACGTATACCATAGCACCTATACTCTATTGCTTAACATGATACGTATACCATATCACTTATACTTAAATTAATTTTATAATTTTTAGGTTAAATTTAAATTGATTTATTATTAATTTTAATTATTTAAAATGATAATAAAGAGTTTTTTGAAAAAGAAAATGGAATAATTAAATCATTTCCCGGGGACATGTCCCGGCGGAAAGTTTTTGCGAAACTTTTCATTTTCCCTCGTTCTTTTTACTTTATCCCGCCATTACTTTCCTCGGGGACTTGTCCCCGCCGAATGTAACACTAGAAGACAAACCAAACTTTCTCCGGGACACGTCCCGAAAAGTGAAACGAAAACACCTCAATTATTAACGCAACTGCTATCACTATGAGATAAAAAATCACTCCTCACCCACTCCTCTCACCGCAACAACACCACGCACCATCTCCATTATTGCAACCACCACCACTTCTCACCATCTCCATCTCCACCACGCACCATCTCCATCTCCACCACCATCTATTTGTTTGAATCGAACCACGTGGAATCGGGTTGTATCGGGTTGTATCGTGAAAATCGGTCGAGACATTGTAAGAATGGAATAATCATTGTAAGGTTCTTGGTTTCTCCTATCTTGTACCTATTTTAATTTTCGTTATCTTGTAAGAATGGAATAATCATAACTTGTTTGAAACCTTGTGTTATAATCGATCTATCAACTGCGAAATGGGTAATTAGTATGTTGTTGTAAATCTTGCAGTGAAATGGGTATAGCCTTTCACTTGTTGTTATTTATGTTTGTCCTTTGATTATATATTCTTACAGTGATTACTTATGGATAGAGTGGCATTACTGTTAAATAACGACCATAGGAAACTTGTCTAAAATACAAAGCTCAAATGGTGTTCTTTTTTTCTTGCAAGACAGTGCTAAATACGAGAAACAAGTTTAGGAAGTTACTGTAAAAATCTGCATTGGTAATAGAAAATTGATCTATACATAAGCCGAACTAACCAAAGAGTTACTAATTTGTTGGCATCTTTATTAGTAATAGAAGTTTGTTTTGAACAAATCTTGTAGTGAATAAGTAAGTCATAATTATGTTCATTGGATATTATAACACTTTGGTTAATTTCATCGATACTATAACACTTTGGTTGTAACACTTTGGTTTATTAGTACTTGAGAACTAAATGAGATATATTTGTATAACACTTTGGTTGTAAGTGAGCATTGATATGATACGATCTTTTAATGAAGAGTATGAGATATATTTGTATCATAATTATTTAAGTTCGCATATATCAGTACTCGCTTATTATGTGTTTTGCTTTTATACTTGTAGGAATATAGGGTGTCACGGTGCCTGTCGAGGCAAAGCCGCGACCAAAGTCGAGACCAAAAGGTAAGATATGTAGTTGCGTATTTTAAATAGTTTAGGGTTTTAGGTAATGAGAACTATCCAAGCATCGGGTATCAAAAAGACCCTTTAAACCATTAGGGTTGAATTGGTCATTTTAACAATTAGGGTAGGAGAGTAGGATGGTGGATTTTGGGACCTAAACCAAGATCTTGGTAAGGTGTTGGGGTCCACCCCCTTTCATGTGCAATAGCACTTTAACTAGGTTAATGAGATGATGTTGTTGCATCTGCTTGTGATACAAAAGATTTGATCATGTTTGCTTAAGACTTTTTGAACAATGTGTCTAGGGTTGAGGGTTGGTGAAAACATGAGAATGGTGTTAGTGTGTCTAGCTAAAGTGCTATTACACCATTTCCCGACAACATTTCATTCTGTTTCTTACAATGATCTTCCAAAAAAACTCACCAAATTCTCTCTTATATTATCAAACAACAAAATGAACTTAAGCGGTGACACGTGGCTTCATCGATGGTTCTGGCGAGGAGGTACACGGTTTCTTGGTCCACAAGATACAGGAAAGTGTCTGCCCATTTCTTGTTACGGTTTGTTATGGTTACTGATGATGAGGGTTGAATCTTGAAGGGTAGAAAGGTGGTGCAAAGGGTTTAGCTTGGTTTGAGAGTGTTTTATTGTGTATTTTAGTGTGTTTTTGGTGAGAAACTCCATGAGTTTGTGTGAGAGAGAGAGGTCGGAGATGATAAGAGGTATGAAATGGTGTGTAATGATAGAGATATAATGGTGGCGAGAGATATGAAAGGGTTTGTGAGGTGCCTCATTAACTCCACTTCACTCGCCATCACTATCATTACAAACCCTTTCATCTATCTTCTTATAATCTCAAACCCTCTCTCTCACACACACATGGAGTTTCACCAAAACACACACTAAAAACACATAATACGTTATGAACTCTCAAGCGGGGCTAAACCATTTTGCACCACCTTTCTACCCTTCAAGATTCAACTCATCATCGTGTAACCATTACAAATCAGAACAAGAAATGGGTGGGCACTTTCCTGTATCTCATCGACCAAGAAACCGTGTACCTCCTGCCAGAACCATCGTAAAGCCACGTGCCACCACCGCTAAGTTCATTTTTGTTGTTTGATAATATAAGAGAATTTGGTGAGTTTTGGAAGATCATTGTAAGCGAGAATGAAATGTTATTGGGAAATGGTGTAATAGCACTTTAACTAGACACACTAACACCATTCTCATGTTTTCACCAACCTCAACCCTAGACACATTGTTCAAAAAGTCGTAAGCAAACATGATCAAATCTTTTGTATCACAAGCAAAATAAACAACATGATCTCATTAACCTAGTTAAAGTGCATTACATGAAAGGGGTGGACCCCAACACCGCCAAGATCTTGGTTTAGGTCCCAAAATCCACCATCCTACCCTCCTACCCTAATTATTAAACGACCAATTCAACCCTAGTGGTTTAAAGGGTCTTTTGATACCGATGCTGGATAGTTCTCATTACCTAAAACCCTAAACTATTTAAAATACGAGGTTAAGCTTTGGACAAACCCAAGAATCGGAAGATATCGGAAGAAGCGAAGATATGGATTATGTTAGGATATGTTTGTAGAGAATAACATGGTTAGAATTCCCGCTAAATGGATTATACGTATAGTTTTGGACCATTTCGTGATAGGTAGCTTATGTATAGTTTTGGACCATTGGCGATTTTGGAAACAAATTTTATGTTATCGATTGTGTTGTAGCAAATTTGGACCATTTGGTTATATATGATATTATGTTTAGCGATTTTGTGTTGTTGTAGCATAAAATAGGTTGAAAACAGGTTGTTACATTGTAGATTTTTTCCGGAAAAAAATCTGGAAATTACCCATTTTGTAGCAACTTTCTGCAATTTGGGTCAAAGTTTTTCACCGGGGACATGTCCCCAGCGAAAGTGTCATTCATAATAATAGTTTTCCATTTTCCCAGGACATGTCCCGTGAAGCGATTAAAGAGAAACTTTAGTTACCCTTTCCCTGGGACGGTCCACAGCAAAACAAAGTGCCACGCCGGACATGTTTGACCGGTGACACTTCGCATGGGACCCACATGTCCCGGTAAGGTTATAAGCGGTCCCGGAAAGGTATCCCGACACGGTATTTGCGGTGACATGTCCCGGGAAGGGTATTTTAGGGACATGTCCCGTGAAGGCACTAAAATTTCGCCAGCGGCAGTTTAATGTTGTAGTGGTAGTTTGATATTTGATTGGTGGAAAGTATAGTTAATAAGATTTCTTAAAACTTTGTGCATTATAAAAGTGGACATTTATTATGAGAGATAAAGAGTATTATATTAGACCATCCATTAGTTTAGAACGTGTGGGTCTACCCGTTGGTAACTTCTACCCATGCTCATTGTTTTGGTCTAAGTTTAAGCATGCATTTGTAGTTTCCATTTGTTATTTAAGTTGTAGAATCCTTTTAAGAAATATGAAGAAGAAAATTTGTGAAAGTCTAGTTTTAGTTTCTCTATTTATTGCTCGAAGTCTTGCCCACTCAAAGTGCCAAATCATCCCGTTCATTTATCTATTTCTTGAAAGATTGATTATCTCAAATATATCCGTCTTCTAACAAAGTCATTACATGAAACAACTATATACAAAAATCTAATGATAACAAGTTCGTGAGTCGTTGCAATAAATTACATATGGCAACGTATTTAGAAAATTAAGTGAATTTTCTAACTTTAGAAAGAATTCAAGGGCCACGTCCTATTTTTTATCTATAAAATTCTTTTTTTTAAACTTAACAACTTTCCATTGAAAACGCAGCCATTTTCATGCCTTAGTGGTACAAAGACGAAAACAACATCGTATGCATCAAATAACAAATCTTCTTGTGCTCCTGAGGGTGCTATACTACAAAATAATAATAATAATAATAATAATAATAATAATAATAATAATAATAATAAAATATTTTATATGAGTTTTAATAAAGTGATGTTTTTATTAAAAAAAAAAAAAAAATAATAATAATAATAATAATAATAATAATAATAATAATAATAATAATAATAATAATAATTATTATTATTTCATGAAAACCTAATCGAAATGCATAAAAGAATATTCATTGACACAAGGAGACATAGAGAATATAAAATATTATACCTTTTGCACCAATCAATTTTGTAAAATCATGAAAACGATACTCAATTTGTCACTTTTGGATGATTTAAAAATTAGGGTTTGTCACAATATGTGGTAAATGGGATAGGTAGGGTTAAGTGGATACAAATGGGAGACACAACTGGTACTTCTTTTGTACTTGATTCAGATCTCAAAGGTGTTTTATAAAACACAACTTAGTGATTTATCTATGTTATGTGGATAAACTATGTGGAATCTCATGTGGAAATAAAAATAAATAAATAATGGTAACCAATGCAAGGTTGGGCCGGTCAAAAAATCAAAATCTGAAAGTATGTTGATAAAAATATGAAAAAAAATAATAAATAATAAAAATAATTAAAAAAATCACAGAACTTGAAAAGTGGATAAATTTACTACATTTTTAGGTGATTATATATATCGAAATACTGAAGTGGGTTATGCAATTATTGACAACGGCTTTGCATACTATCGAGATACTGAAGTGTGTTGTTACGAACTTAAACCATCAATATATCTCTCATAAATTGATACAAGCTAGTTTGATTCTTCACTCTCTTGGATTCATCTCCAAGAGAGTGAAGTATCACCATGCAAGAATGCTTTCTTACATGGTGATCTTTCTGAGACTTTTTATATGCATCAGCCTCCTGGTTTTTAAGACCCGGTGCATCCTGACCATGTGTGTTTATTGCATCGCTCTTTGTATGGTCTTAAGCAGGCACCACAAGTTTGGTTTCAACCTTTTGCTGCATTTATCACTCATATTGGTTTTTGTCATAGCTGTTATGACTCATCGATATTTATTTACAGACAAGAGACTGATACTACTTATTTGCTTTTGTATGTTGATGATAATGTCTTGACTACATTTTCTGAAGTTTTATTATAGAGGATTTATTACTTCGTTGCATCAGAAGCTTTCTATGATGGATCTTGGTTCTCTTAATTATTTCTTAGGTGTTTCAGTTAAGTGTGATTCAATGAGGATGTTATTATCTTAGCGTAAGTATGCTACTGAGATTCTTGTGAGAGATAATATGGTTCGTTGTAACCCATGTCGGACACCTGTGGATACTGAATCCAAGTTAGGGGCAGACGGTGATCTTGTTTCTAATCTGACGTTATATATTAGTCTTGCAGGTGCTCTGTAAAATTTTACTTTTACTAGACCGAATATTTTACTAGACGTTATATCTTAGTCTTGCAGGTTCTCTGTAAAACTTTAACGGGTAGTTATAATATTTCATTGGTAGAGAGTGTAGTTAATGAGATTTTGTATGATGTCTGATGGGTGTGCCTTTATATGCATGACCTCGGGGTTTCATTACTCGACTCTTAAGCGGATTTTGTCTTATGTTCATGGTACTATAGATTATGGTATTGCGCTTATATTCTTCCCTACCTCATCATTGGTTTCTTATTCATATCGGATTAGGCGTGTTTCCTACTACTCGACGGTCGACTTACAGTTCTGTGTGTTTCTTGGAAACAACTTGTTTTCTTGGTCCTCTAAGTGTCAATTGACGCTTTCGTGGTCTAATGCGGTGGCAGAGTGATAAGGTTTTAAATGTACCTTTTGAGAGGTCATTTAAGCCATTATTGATCACTTTTGTATCCATTATTACTTAATATCGTTCATTTTCACTTTTAGGTCTCTTGAAGGCAAATTGTCGTAATGGCACTTATTTGGACCGAAAAGGCGCGATTATCTAAGAAAATGGCCAAAGTCAAGAATTGAGACACTCCAAATTGCCGAAAACACAAGGTGGCGCCATCGCTGCTAATCTGACGCGTCGGAGGATTTTGTGGCGGGGCGAAGCCAAAACTCTTATTTTCAAGTGACGACGTCAAGTTATAAAAGAGTAGACCGTCGAACTCGATGCCTAGATTCAATCCGAGACGGTGTCGAAGGCGAAGAGACGGCGGCCAGCACAAGGTGCGCCGTCGCAAAGACTAACGTGGCAAGACGAAACCCTAATAGCGGCGATCCCGGGCGTCACACAACATAAGGTGACGCGTCGCATATGTAATCTTATATAGAATCCGAATTTTTCAAGATTTCATGTAGTCTTTTGGAGTAAAAACCAAAACCAACCAAAAGGTTATCTTATAAGATTTTAGGGTTCCAAACCCTATCTTACATCAAGATAAGTGTTTTACTTCATTAATTTAATTATGTCTTTGATTATTTGTGTGTATGTTTGCATGTTCTCCATGTCCGGCTAATTTATTTGTGTGTTTGCTTAGGGAATATGAAACTTAATTATTGAATATTGATTGGTTGTCTCTTATCTTAGTTGTTAATTGATATGTGTCTAAATACACATATATTTTATATTATTTAAACCCATAAAAGCGACTAAAAACACACAAATGACCATATAAATGTTACAAATATCATTGAAATGTGTTTTATGTGATTCGGTACAAAAGATTGAAAACAAGTGAAAAGCATGCAAAGTTCACAAACTGTCATTTTAGGTCCTGAGTTTCTAAATTGGCAAAACTAGTCCTCAAGGTTTAAAATGAAAGAAAAGTCAAATTTAGTCCTTGGATAATCAAACATGTTCAAAATAGTCCTCGGATGAAAGTTTTCTACAAATGGCAACTTTACCCTCAAGTTACAAAAATGGCAAAATTAGTCCACAGGTATTTAAAAAATAAAATTTATCAAATAATACCCTTGTACTATTCATAACTTACAATTTGGAACCTTTTGATAACTTTTGGGAAAATTACAATTTCACCCCTCAACTTTGGAAAATGTCATAAAAGGTCCCCCTGGTGTTTTAAATTGTAATAAATACAACAAAGGTCCTTTGGTTTAGCAAAATTGGCATTATTAGTCCTTGTGATAACTTATGAAATGTTACAGGTTTAGTCCTTCATGATTTCAGAAGTTACAAAAGTAGTCCTTGGGCTCTAAACTACTACAAACCAAACCGGACCCTTATTACTTCATAATAACCCAAATCCATATCCAGCCCAACAATAAACCCAGCCCAATCCCTTTAATAATAAAATCGGGGTCAACCCCCAGTCAAACCCACCTTCCCTGTTCCCCCTTTCCCTCTCCCTCACATACCGAAACCCATCACTCCTCACCACCTCCAAAACCACCACCACTTTCCACCTTATCACCAAATTGCCTAACAACTCTCACCACCATCTCCTTCCACCTATACCACCTTATAATCATTTAATGCTTCCCACCATCAAACACTACCTCACCTCACATACCTGGTTTTGCTTTACACCTCAACCTCAGCCATAAACCCACCAAACATGTCCCTCCCCTCTATAACAAACCAAGAAGCATTAATTGCTCTCAAACGCCCTAAGTTTGCTTATATGACTTTTGGCGCCAAAAGTAGTTTAAATGGCTAGGATGATTTCTGCTTATCCAATGGACACAAATTAAAGTGGGATTTGACCAGGAAGATGGTGGGAACTCAGAATACTATAAAGATCAAGAGGAGGCAAGAGAAGAAGACACCTTGGACTAGCCAATGGTCACGTAGTGTAATTTTAAAATGCTTTCTTTAAATTACTTGTCATTTACAATTTTAATGTTGTAATTTTCATCAAAGTAATGTAATGGAACATCCTTTTCAGTTTAATTTCAAGTATCATTTCAGTTTCAAGTTCTTGCTTAAATTCCTTTAATTTTCAAGTCACTTTAATTTCTTATTAGGTAGTTGTTTAAAGGACTCAATTAGCTCATATAAGCTCCTGACAAAGCTTTAAAGCTTTTAGAGACCTTAAAACAGTCTTAGACTTTAAAATTCGAGAAACACTAAAAATCAAGAAAAACAATGAAAATCCAAAATAATGAAGTGATCTTGGTGGCCTTGTATGGAGCAAGGTTAATTGTGGATTGCCTTTGGTTTAGAAGCTTTGTGGAAAGCCTTAGGATGTGTTTCATGGCCATGGTTCTCGATTTCAAGCATGATTTCATTTGTAAGCCCTTTTACCATTTTTGCATTTTATTGTTCTAGTCTTTTATATGCTTTAATTATCATGTTTCTGTGTTTCTTTGCTGTTTGTTAATGATATTAGAGCTTAATCTTAGGTTGTTATGTTTTGGATTTGATTGTGGTTTGAAATGGTATTTGGACTGTCATTATGCTAGTTTTTGAGAATCCTAGGTTTGAACATTTGTGACTACTTGTTTATGCTTAAAAGGGTCTGATTTGACACATTGTTACCCCTGGATTTGATGAAATTGGTTTACATAGTCTCATGCTTTGAAAACCTCAAAACAGTCCATTTTAAAGGTTGTTTGGATTTAATGGTGATTCTGTGTTTAGGGTTGTGTTTGTGGTTGTTCTTGTTTGATGCACTCTTTATATGGCCTAAGTAACTCAGAGAAACCTTAATCAAGTGGTGTAGCATTTGAGAAAGTCAAATTGACACTTGATGATCTCTAAATGAGCACTGTGAGATTGTTAGAACCTAGAACCTTGCATACTTATTTAATTGTTGTTTATCTTTGTTAAATTCATGTTTATGTTGTTTAATATTCCATAATTTGTCATTATATTCGATCAAAGTTCACATTAGTCAACTTTGATCATAAACTAAAAAGTCAAATTTTCTTTTTGTCATTTTGAATAAACTAGATAATTTTCTAGGCTTTAATATTGAATTTCATAATCTGTGCTTTTAGGATGTTTTAGTTTTGTTGCTAATCTTGCTTATTGCATTTTTGTTTATTTTGTTTTCCATGTTTAATAGCTTATTTATCGCTTATTTTAGCCTGTTTTTCCTGTCTGCCGCTGACTTTAGTCATCAAATTAATGAGCTTCGAGCTTCATTATTTGGCCCAAGCTTGTGTACTTGGCATATTGGTGTAGCCCTTCGGCTTATTTGTTATGCTTATTCTTATTTTCAAGTTTGTAGCTTATTAGATAGCTTAATCACTTTCACCTTCTTTGTCCCATCTTACTCACTACTGTACAAGCAAGCGTAGTTGGAGTTATTTTCTAAGCTCATGAAAAGTTCCTCATTGAACTTGAGCTTGTGATCTTGGCTTCATGTGAGGCCAACCATTCATACTAGTGTTTCAGTGTTTGTTGAGCTCATGAGCTCATTTGATAAGTTAATTTAGAGCTTGTTGTTTGCCCATTCTCAGCGGTTCATTGAACTCGGTGAACTTACACCATTACCTGTGACTCTAAGAAGCTCTTTAGTGATCATGAGCTTGTGAGATTTAGTTCCTCGTGGAGCTTATCTTCCCAACTTTAAGATCCTATGCTTAATTTTCCCTAGCGCTTATTTGCTAGGGCATTGCAAGTGGCTTATAACTTGTCCCATTCCATCGGTGTATACTCGAGTGTATCAAGCGTACACCGAGCACTCGATCATTTGGGAGGATTTTCATAAGCTCCTCAAAAGCTAACTATGGACCTCACAGGTTAAGCTTGGGCTTTGTGGAAAGCCAACCAACCCAACTTGCTACTTCAATTCTTATTTTGGCTTATTAAACATATACCTCAACAATTTGTCATTCAAAAAGCATGCGTATCGCTTTGGATCGTGTGTAATTTGGATTTGCTTATTAGCTTATTACAAGCTTATGGGTGAATTCCAAGACACATGCTTGTTCATATTTGTTCATATCACTTATAAACATATTATTTTTCTTTGCTTTCGATTATGGAGCTTATACTAAGCCTTTGCAAGCTTCGATTCCATCCAGTTAAGCTCAAAAGCTTAGCATCTAAACCTTAAGCTCACACTACCACAGTCCATTTTCTTGTTTATATTGATCCATTGGACTTGTGTATATCTTATTTTATCTTTGTTTCTGTATAAAGCTTTTTCCTAGCTTATTTCAAGCTTAAACTCCATCGTGAAGCCAAAAGCTTAGCTGTTGGACTCATAAGCTCACAATTTGCTTAGTTTTAGGTTTGTAAAGTTTTGTTTTCATTAAACATGTATAATATCGATTATTTAGTTAGTCCGTAAAAAGAAAACCAAAAGCTCCACTTTAAAGCTAAGTGATAGCTTCTATTTAGAAGCTTATTTGCTTATTAGCTTATTTTCATTAAGTACATAGTGTTTTTATATTTTTCTTAGGTTCCTTTATTTATTTAATAATTATGTAAAAAGTTTCAGATTTTTCTTTATTCATTTATTATTTTTAATAATTCAATAATAGTTTTTAGTAATTAATAATAGTAAATAATTAATAATAAATAGAATAATTGTGTAAAAAATACATTTTCGATTTCAAAATTATTTTATAATATTTTAGATTTTTCAGAATCTTTATTTCATTTATTTAAGTTAATTTTAGATTTTCTTATTATTTAATTCATTATTAAATACATTTAATTCATTTTAATTTATATTAATTAATTTAATAGTGTAAAATTTATTTTAATTTTCCAATAATTTTCTTATCTTTTAGGATTCCAAAAATATGATTTTCACAATTGTGGGAGTTGTATTGGACCAAATTCACTTTTTATTTTGATACGCTTTACGTAATTGTTACGTAGCGATACATGTTTAGTTTTTAGATTTTCTTAACTTTTATATAAGTTTGTAAATTATAAATAAAAATTTTAAGTTTGTTTAATTTGCATTTAAGCCCTAAGGCATGCAAATCCTACTATATTTATAATCGTTTTGTTTTTATACGTTAACGTTTAATTTAAGTTAAATGTACGTTTGTATATCTTTACATTTTAGGTTTCGATTGCACGCTTTTAACGACATAGCTGTGTGAGCTATCACTATTCACATTCCTAGTGTTAGTCAATCGATTCTGTTTTTGCATATTCAATATCATTTCAAAGCACACATTCGTTGTATTACGTTTACACCTCGTTGGGACTTAACGACCTCGGGATACACTAAACTCCTCTGGACTTAATTGCATTTTGTTCGAATGTTTTGACTTTTATGGTTGACCATTCACAAGTGGTTGACTAATAAAAGATAGACCGTTGGAGCGAATCAAAATTTGGCGCTATTCATTGGAGGTGTCTTGCGTATAATGTATTTGTGTTTTGTTAAAATATCTATCCCTTGTATATATTATATATAATATCATATTTCAATTCCTAAAACAATATAAAACACAAAATATTTTCCTTTTCTTTGTATATATATATATAAAATCAAAACCAAAATATTCTCCTTACCTTACTATTCATAATTACGTGAGTGGTGACCCCACTCCGATTTCTCATCAGGTCATTTTCATGAACCATTTAATTCGAGGTCGAGTCAAGCTAACGACTGGTAATCAAAAACGAAGAGCATTCACTAAGGAAAGGGGTAAGAAGATAGAAATACGGATGACCACCCACGTGGAATGATTACCCTTTCTACCACCTAAGTGTGGGAGATGCCCTACATGTTGTATATGGATCTAAAAATGAATGAAAATTATAAATATTAAAAAAGAATAATTGTTGTGTTTCTACACTTAGCTAGTAATGTTATCTTTTTACGTTCAAGGATTCGCATAATAGAGGGACTTTGAATATTGAGGACAATATTCATTTCTAAGTGTGGAAATTCGCTAATTTGATCATAAATGTACCCTTTTAGTCCCTTTTTCCCCAAAATGGCCAAATTTTAAAAAAAATTAGTGGAAGTACTATGTACTAAACACAACAAATGGTAATCAGTCCACCATGTCTAACCCACATAAGGATGGCTAATCCGAGCAAACGGCTCTTGGTAAAGATATCTCAATCCGTTGACGGCTTGCAATTTGCCAAAATTGTATGGTGTTCACCACCATATCTTTAATTAGTGAAGAGTTAGCTAGCCCATAAGTTTATGGCTTGTGGTAAAGGCGTTGAAAGCCATAATTGGTAATCGACTCACCAAAGATATTTTATCTAAGAGTTGGCTAGTCCAAGCAAGCAACCACGGTAAAGACAAATCAAACCGTTGAAAGTCGGTGATTTGCTCAAAATCATTTGGTTATCATTGTACCAAGGTTCTTACTTGAATGAAACAATTGGCTACTCCGAGTAATGGCTTTTGGTAAAGAGATGAAATCCATTAAATTTTCATAAAAGATTGCTGGGACTAGCAATAGTTTAGTGTGGGGATTTGATATGTGTCTAAATACACATATATTTTATATTATTTAAACCACAAAACGACCAAAACACACAAATGACCATATAAATGTTACAAATATCATTGAAATGTGTTTTATGTGATTCGTGTACAAAAGATTGAAAACAAGTGAAAAGCATGCAAAGTTCACAAAATGTCATTTTAGGTCCACGGAGTTTCACAAATTGGCAAAACTAGTCCCTGAAGGTTTAAAATGAAAGAAAAGTCAACTTTAGTCCTTGGATAATCAAACATGTTCAAATAGTCCTCGGATGAAAGTTTTCTACAAATGGCAACTTTTACCCCTCAAGTTACAAAAATGGCAAAATTAGTCCCTGGGTATTTAAAAAATATAATTTATCAAATAATACCCTTGTACTATTCATAACTTACAATTTGGAACCTTTTGATAACTTTTGGGAAAATTACAATTTCACCCCCTCAACTTTGGAAAATGTCATAAAAGGTCCCCCGGGTGTTTTAAATTGTAATAAATACAACAAAGGTCCTTTGGTTTAGCAAAATTGGCATTATTAGTCCTTGTGATAACTTATGAAATGTTACAGGTTTAGTCCTTCATGATTTCAGAAGTTACAAAAGTAGTCCTTGGGCTCTAAACTACTACAAACCAAACCGGACCCTTATTACTTCATAATAACCCAAATCCATATCCAGCCCAACAATAAACCCAGCCCAATCCCTTTAATAATAAAATCGGGGTCAACTCCCAGTCAAACCCACCTTCCTTGTTCCCCCTTTCCCTCTCCCTCACATACTGAAACCCATCACTGCTCCCTCACCACCTCCAAAACCACCACCACATTTCCACCTCATCACCACAGCTGTCTAACAACTCTCACCACCATCTCCTTCCACCTATACCAGCCTACAATCATTTAATGCTTCCCCACCATCAAACACTCTACCTCACCTCACATACCCTGGTTTTTGCTTTACACCTCAACCCCCAGCCCATAAACCCACCAAACATGTCCCCTCCACCTCTATAACAAACCAAGAAGCATTAATTGCTCTCAAACTGCCCCAAGCTGCTTATATGACTTTTGGCGCCAAAAGTAGTTTAATGCAAGAAGGGTAAACAACACAAAGCTTCATGCAAGAAGGGTAAACAACACAAAGCTTCATGCAAGAAGCTTGAGGAGAGGACAATTAGAGAACCTTTGAGTCGTTACATATGGATTTGTTTGGACTGTTTTGGCAAGTTTAAACAAGAAAAAGTACTTGCTTAGTTATTCTGAGATGATTGCGAGATTCAGTTGGGTATTTTTCTTGGGATTTAAAGATGATACTTTTGATGCTATTGAGACATTAATAATAGCTTTGGAAAACCAATTGAGACTCAAGGTCGAGGTATTAGATGTGACAATGGAACCGAATTCAAGAACAAGCTTATGGATGAATTTTGTGCTAACAAAGGAATCAAGAGGAGTTCAAGATGTGCAAGAACACCACAGCAGAATGGTGTTGTAGAGAGAAGAATAGGACTTTGATTGAAGCGGCCGAACTATGCTTGCGATTCACAACTACCTATTCAATTATGGGTCAAGTAAGTAATGCTATGTACTTAACAAAGTATCGGTCACCAAACCACGATGAAGACACCTTATGAATTGCTAATGGGCAACAAACCCAACATTCGCTTTATGAAGCCATTTGGATGCCCTCTCACTATTTTAAACACAATTGATAATCTGGGAAAGTTTGATGGCAAGTGCGAAGAAGGATATTTATTGGGTCGTTGTACCAGCAATGAAGGAATAATAATAATAATAATAAAATATTTTATATGAGTTTTAATAAAGTGATGTTTTATTAAAAAAAAAAAAAAAAAATAATAATAATAATAATAATAATAATAATAATAATAATAATAATAATAATAATAATAATTATTATTATTTCATGAAAACCTAATCGAAATGCATAAAAAGAATATTCATTGACACAAGGAGACATAGAGAATATAAAATATTATACCTTTTGCACCAATCAATTTTGTAAAATCATGAAAACGATACTCAATTTGTCACTTTTGGATGATTTAAAAATTAGGGTTTGTCACAATATGTGGTAAATGGGATAGGTAGGGTTAAGTGGATACAAATGGGAGACACAACTGGTACTTCTTTTGTACTTGAGTCAGATCTCAAAGGTGTTTTATAAAACACAACTTAGTGATTTATCTATGTTATGTGGATAAACTATGTGGAATCTCATGTGGAAATAAAATAAATAAATAATGGTAACCAATGCAAGGTTGGGCGGTCAAAAATCAAAATCTGAAAGTATGTTGATAAAAATATGAAAAAATAATAAATAATAAAAATAATTAAAAAAATCACAGAACTTGAAAAGTGGATAAATTTACTACATTTTTAGGTGATTATATATATCGAAATACTGAAGTGGGTTATGCAATTATTGACAACGGCTTTGCATACTATCGAGATCTTGAAGTGTGTTGTTACGAACTTAAACCATCAATATATCTCTCATAAATTGATACAAGCTTGTTTGATTCTTCACTCTCTTGGATTAAATCTCAAGAGTGAAATATCACCATCAAGAAATCTTTCTTACATGGTGATCTTTTCGAGACTTTTATATGCATCGACCTCACGGTTTTAAGACCGGTGCATCCCGACCATGTGTGTTTATTGCATCGCTCTTTGTATGGTCTTAGCGCACCACAAGTTTGGTTTCAACCTTTTTCTTGCATTTATCACTCATATTGGTTTTGTCATAGCCTGTATGACTCATCGATATTTATTCTGGACAAGAGGCGATACTACTTATTTGCTTTTGTATGTTGATGATAATGTCTTGACTACATTTTACGAAGTTTTATTATAGAGGATTTATTACTTCGTTGCATCGAAGCTTTCTATGATGGATCTTGGTTCTCTTAATTATTTCTTAGGTGTTTCGATTAAGTGTGATTCAATGAGGATGTTATTATCTTAGCGTAAGTATACTCGAGATTCTTGTGAGAGATAATATGGTTCGTTGTAACCCATGTAGGACACTGTGGATCTGAATCAAGTTAAGGCAGACGGTGATCTTGTTTCTAATCGGCGTTATATATTAGTCTTGCGGTGCTCAAAATTTTACTTTTACTAGACCGAATATTTTACTAGACGTTATATCTTAGTCTTGCGAGTTCTCTGTAAAACTTTAACGGGTAGTTATAATATTTCATTGGTAGAGAGTGTAGTTAATGAGATTTTGTATGATGTACAGTAGGTGTGCCTTTATATGCATGACCCTCGGGAGTTTCATTACTCAGCTCTTAAGCGGATTTTGTCTTATGTTCATGGTACTATAGATTATGGTATTGCAGTTATATTCTTCCTCTACCTCATCATTGGTTTCTTATTCATATGCGGATTGGGCAGGTTTCCCTACTACTCGACGGTCGACTTCTGGTTACTGTGTGTTTCTTGGAAACAACTTGTTTTCTTGGTCCTCTAAGTGTCAATTGACGCTTTCGTGGTCTAGTGCGATGGCGGTGATAAGGTTTTAAAATGTACCTTTTGAGAGGTCATTTAAGCCATTATTTGATCACTTTGTATCCATTATTACTTAATATCGTTCATTTTCACTTTTAGGTCTCTTGAAGGCAAATTCTTGTAATGGCACTTATTTGGACGAAAAGCGCGATTATCTGAAGAAAATGGCCAAAGTCGAAATTGAGACACTCATTGCTTGAAAACACAAGGTGGCGTCATCGCTTAGCTATGACGCCGTCGGAGGATTTTGTGGCGAGACGAAGCCAAAACTCTTATTTTCAAGTGACGGCGTCAAGTTATAAAAGAGTAGACCGTCGCGGCTTTCGGACGGCCTAGATTCAATCGAGACGGTGTCGGAAAGCGAAGAGGACGTCAAGCACAAGGTGACGCCGTCGCAAGACTAACGTGGCAAGCGAAACCACAATGACGATCCGGCGGCGTCACACAACATAAGGTGACGCCGTCGCATATGTAATCTTATATAGAATCCGAATTTTTCGGTATTTCGTGTAGTCTTTTGGAGTAAAACCAAAACCGAACCAAAGTCATCTTATACGAGATTTTAGGGTTCCAAACCCTATCTTACATCAAGATAAGTGTTTTACTTCATTAATTTAATTATGTCTTTGATTATTTGTGTGTATGTTTGCATGTTCTCCATGTCCGGCTAATTTATTTGTGTGTTTGCTTAGGAATATGAAACTTAATTATTGAATATTGATTGGTTGTCTCTTATCTTAGTTGTTAATTGATATGTCTAAATACACATATATTTTATATTATTTAAACCCATAAAACGACTAAAAACACACAAATGACCATATAAATGTTACAAATATCATTGAAATGTGTTTTATGTGATTCGGTACAAAAGATTGAAAACAAGTGAAAAGCATGCAAAGTTCACAAAATGTCATTTTAGGTCCCCTGAGTTTCACAAATTGGCAAAACTAGTCCACGAAGGTTTAAAATGAAAGAAAAGTCAAATTTAGTCCTTGGATAATCAAACATGTTCAAAATAGTCCACGGATGAAAGTTTTCTACAAATGGCAACTTTACCCTCGAGTTACAAAAATGGCAAAATTAGTCCACAGGTATTTAAAAATAAAATTTATCAAATAATACCCTTGTACTATTCATAACTTACAATTTGGAACCTTTTGATAACTTTTGGGAAAATTACAATTTCACCCCTCAACTTTGGAAAATGTCATAAAAGGTCCCCGGTGTTTTAAATTGTAATAAATACAACAAAGGTCCTTTGGTTTAGCAAAATTGGCATTATTAGTCCTTGTGATAACTTATGAAATATTACGAGTTTAGTCCTTCATGATTTCGGAAGTTACAAAAGTAGTCCTTGGGCTCTAAACTACTACAAACCAAACCAGGACCCTTATTACTTCATAATAACCCAAATCCATATCCACCCAACAATAAACCCATTGATCCCTTTAATAATAAAATCGGGGTCAACCCAGGTCAAACCCACCTTCCCTGTTCCCCTTCCCCTCCTCACATCACTGAAACCCATCCTGCTCCCTCACCACCTCAAAACCACCACCACCTTTCCACCTTATCACCATCTTGTCTCAACAACTCACCACCATCTCCTTCCACCTATACCACCTATAATCATTTAATGCTTCCCTCCATCACTTTACTACCTCACCTCACATACCACGGTTTTGCTTTACACCTCGACAACTTGACCCATAAACCCACCAAACATGTCCCTCCCCTCTATAACAAACCAAGAAGCATTAATTGCTCTCAAGCGCCCTAAGTGCTTATATGACTTTTGGCGCCAAAAGTAGTTTAAATGGCTAGGATGATTTACCTTATCCAATGGACACAAATTAAAGTGGGATTTGACCAGGAAGATGGTGGGAACTCGAATACTATAAAGATCAAGAGGAGGCAAGAGAGAAGACACCTTGGACTAGCCAATGGTCACGTAGTGTAATTTTAAATGCTTTCTTTAAATTACTTGTCATTTACAATTTTAATGTTGTAATTTTCATCAAAGTAATGTAATGGAACATCCTTTTGGTTTAATTTCAAGTATCATTTCGGTTTCAAGTTCTTGCTTAAATTCCTTTAATTTTCAAGTCACTTTAATTTCTTATTAGGTAGTTGTTTAAAGGACTCAATTAGCTCATATAAGCTCCTGACAAAAGCTTTAAAGCTTTTAGAGACCTTAAAACAGTCTTAGACTTTAAAATTCAGAAAACACTAAAAAATCAAGAAAAACAATGAAAATCCAAAAATAATGAAGTGATCTTGGTGAAACTGTATGGAGCAAGGTTAATTGTGGATTGCCTTTGGTTTAGAAGCTTTGTGGAAAGCCTTAGGATGTGTTCTGTGGCCATGGTTCTCAGTTTCAAGCATGATTTCATTTGTAAGCCCTTTTACCATTTTTGCATTTTATTGTTCTAGTCTTTATATGCTTTAATTATCATGTTTACGTGTTTCTTTCTTTGTTTGTTAATGATATTAGAGCTTAATCTTAGGTTGTTATGTTTTGATTTGATTGTGGTTTGAAATGGTATTTGATTTGTCATTATGCTAGTTTTTGAGAATCCTAGGTTTGAACATTTGTGACTACTTGTTTATGCTTAAAAGGGTGCGATTTGACACATTGTTACCCTGGATTTGATGAAATTGGTTTACATAGTCTCATGCTTTGAAAACCTCAAAAATCCATTTTAAAGGTTGTTTGGATTTAATGGTGATTACGTGTTTAGGGTTGTGTTTGTGGTTGTTCTTGTTTGATGCACTCTTTATATGGCCTAAGTAACTCGGAGAAACCTTAATCAGTGGTGTAGCATTTGAGAAAGTCAAATTGACACTTGATGATCTCTAAATGAACCTTCGTGAGATTGTTAGAACCTAGAACCTTGCATACTTATTTAATTGTTGTTTATCTTTGTTAAATTCATGTTTATGTTGTTTAATATTCCATAATTTGTCATTATATTCAGATCAAAGTTCACATTAGTCAACTTTGATCATAAACTAAAAAGTCAAATTTTCTTTTTGTCATTTTGAATAAACTAGATAATTTTCTCTAGGCTTTAATATTGAATTTCATAATCTGTGCTTTTAGGATGTTTTAGTTTTGTTGCTAATCTTGCTTATTGCATTTTGTTTATTTTGTTTTCCATGTTTAATAGCTTATTTATCGCTTATTTTAGCCTGTTTTTCCTGTGCTGACTTTAGTCATCAAATTAATGAGCTTGCTGAAGCTTCATTATTTGGCCCAAGCTTGTGTACTTGGCATATTGGTGTAGCCCTTCTGGCTTATTTGTTATGCTTATTCTTATTTTCAAGTTTGTAGCTTATTAGATAGCTTAATCACTTTCACCTTCTTTGTCCCATCTTACTCACTACACAGAAGCAAACTGTGTAGTTGGAGTTGTTTTCCTAAGCTCATGAAAAGTTCCTCATTGAACTTGAGCTTGTGATCTTTGGCTTCATGTGAGGCCAACCATTCATACTAGTGTTTGGTGTTTGTTGAGCTCTCATGAGCTCATTTGATAAGTTAATTTAGAGCTTGTTGTTTGCCCATTCTCGGCAGTTCGCGAGAACTCGGTGAACTTACACCATACCAACACTCTAAAGCTCTTTAGTGATCATGAGCTTGTGAGATTTAGTTCACGTGGAGCTTATCTTCCAACTTTAAGATCCTATGTTAATTTTCCCTAGCGACTTATTTGCTAGGCCGCAAGTGGCTTATAACTTGTCCCATTCCATCGGTGTATCTTGAGTGTATCGACATACTGCGAGCACTCGATCATTTGGGAGGATTTTCATAAGCTCCTCAAAAGCTAACTGTGGACCTCACAGTTAAGCTTGAGCTTTGTGGAAAGCCAACCAACCCGACTTGCTACTTCAATTCTTATTTTGGCTTATTAAACATACCTCAAACAATTTGTCATTCAAAAAAGCATCTGTTTGTTTGGATCGTGTAATTTGGATTTGCTTATTAGCTTATTACAAGCTTATGGGTGAATTCAGTACACATGCTTGTTCATATTTGTTCATATCACTTATAAACATATTATTTTCTTTGCTTTCCGTGTGGAGCTTATACCGAGCTTTTGCAAGCTTCGATTCCATCAGTTAAGCTCAAAAGCTTAAGCATCTAAACCTTAAGCTCACACTACCACAGTCCATTTTCTTGTTTATATTGATCCATTGGACTTGTGTATATCTTATTTTATCTTTTGTTTCCTGTATAAAGCTTTTTCCTAGCTTATTTCAAGCTTAAACTCCACTGTGAAGCCAAAAGCTTAACTGTTGGACTCATAAGCTCACAATTTGCTTAGTTTTAGGTTTGTAAAGTTTTGTTTTCATTAAACATGTATAATATCAGTATTTAGTTAGTCCAGAAAAAGAAAAACCAAAAAGCTCCACTTTAAAGCTAAGTGATAGCTTCTATTTAGAAGCTTATTTGCTTATTAGCTTATTTTCATTAAGTACATAGTGTTTTTATATTTTTCTTAGGTTCCTTTATTTATTTAATAATTATGTAAAAGTTTGATTTTTCTTTATTCATTTATTATTTTTAATAATTCAATAATAGTTTTAGTAATTAATAATAGTAAATAATTAATAATAAATAGAATAATTGTGTAAAAAATACATTTTCAGTTTCAAAAATTATTTTATAATATTTTAGATTTTTCAGATTCTTTATTTCATTTATTTAAGTTAATTTTAGATTTTCTTATTATTTAATTCATTATTAAATACATTTAATTCATTTTAATTTATATTAATTAATTTAATAGTGTAAAATTTATTTTAATTTTCCAATAATTTTCTTATCTTTTTAGGATTCCAAAAATATGATTTTCACAATTGTGGGAGTTGTATTGGACCAAATTCACTTTTTATTTTGGTACGCTTACGTAATTGTTACGTAAACGTACATGTTTTAGTTTTTTTAGATTTTCTTAACTTTTATATAAGTTTGTAAATTATAAATAAAAATTTTAAGTTTGTTTAATTTGCATTTAAGCCCCTAAGGCATGCAAATCCCTACTATATTTATAATCGTTTTGTTTTTATACGTTAACGTTTAATTTAAGTTAAATGTACGTTTGTATATCTTTTACATTTTAGGTTTCGATTGCACGTTTTTAACGACATAGGCGTGTGAGCTATCACTATTCACATTCCTAGTGTTAGTCAATCGATTCTGTTTTTGCATATTCAATATCATTTCAAACACACATTCGTTGTATTACAGTTTACACACCTCGTTGGGACTTAACGACCGGGGATACACTAAACTCCTCTGGACTTAATTGCATTTTGTTACGAGTTGTTTGACTTTATGGTTGACCATTCACAAGTGGTTGACTAATAAAAGATAGACCGTTTGAGCGAATCAAAATTTGGCGCTTGCCTTGGGAGGTGTCTTTGCGTATAATGTATTTGTGTTTTGTTAAAATATCTATCCCTTGTATATATTATATATAATATCATATTTCAATTCCTAAAACAATATAAAACACAAAAATATTTTCCTTTTCTTTGTATATATATATATAAAATCAAAACCAAAATATTCTCCTTACCTTACTATTCATAATTTCGTGAGTGGTGACCCCACCCAATTTCTCATCAGGTCATTTCCTCATGAACCATTTAATTCGAGGTCGAGTCAAGCTAACGACTCGGTAATCAAAAAGCAGTAGCATTCACTAAGGAAAGGGGTAAGAAGATAGAAATACGGATGACCACCTGCGTGGAATGATTACCCTTTCTACCACCTAAGTGTGGGGAGATGCCCTACATGTTGTATATGGATCTAAAAATGAATGAAAATTATAAATATTAAAAAGAGAATAATTGTTGTGTTTCTACACTTAGCTAGTAATGTTATCTTTTTACGTTCAAGGATTCGGCATAATAGCGGGACTTTGAATATTGAGGACAATATTCATTTCTAAGTGTGGGGAAATTCAGCTAATTTGATCATAAATGTACCCTTTTAGTCCCTTTTTCCCCAAAATGGCCAAATTTTTAAAAAAAAATTAGTGGAAGTACTATGTACTAAACACAACAAATGGTAATCAGTCCACCATGTCTAACCCACATAAGGATGGCTAATCCAGAGCAAACGGCTCTTGGTAAAGATATCTCAAATCCGTTGACGACTTGCAATTTGCCAAAAATTGTATGGTGTTATTCACCATATCTTTAATTAGTGAAGAGTTAGCTAGCCCGCAAGTTTATGGCTTGTGGTAAAGGCGTTGGAAAGCCATAATTGGTAATCGACTCACCAAAGATATTTTATCTAAGAGTTGGCTAGTCCGAGCAAGCAAAGCGGCACGGTAAAGACAAATCAAAACCGTTGAAAGGCGGTGATTTGCTCAAAATCATTTGGTTATCATTGTACCAAGGTTCTTACTTGAACTGAAACAATTGGCTACTCGAGTAATGGCTTTTGGTAAAGAGATGAAATCCATTAAATTTTCATAAAAGATTGCTAGGGACTAGCAATAGTTTAGTGTGGGGATTTGATATGTGTCTAAATACACATATATTTTATATTATTTAAACCCACAAAACGACCAAAACACACAAATGACCATATAAATGTTACAAATATCATTGAAATGTGTTTTATGTGATTCGGTACAAAAGATTGAAAACAAGTGAAAAGCATGCAAAGTTCACAAAATGTCATTTTAGGTCCACGAGTTTCACAAATTGGCAAAACTAGTCCCTGAAGGTTTAAAATGAAAGAAAAGTCAACTTTAGTCCTTGGATAATCAAACATGTTCAAAATAGTCCACGGATGAAAGTTTTCTACAAATGGCAACTTTACCCCTCGAGTTACAAAAATGGCAAAATTAGTCCATGGGTATTTAAAAATATAATTTATCAAATAATACCCTTGTACTATTCATAACACAATTTGGAACCTTTTGATAACTTTTGGGAAAATTACAATTTCACCCCTCGACTTTGGAAAATGTCATAAAGGTCCCCGGTGTTTTAAATTGTAATAAATACAACAAAGGTCCTTTGGTTTAGCAAAATTGGCATTATTAGTCCTTGTGATAACTTATGAAATGTTACAGTTTAGTCCTTCATGATTTGGAAGTTACAAAAGTAGTCCTTGGGCTCTAAACTACTACAAACCAAACCGGACCCTTATTACTTCATAATAACCCAAATCCATATCCACCCAACAATAAACCCATTAATCCTTTAATAATAAAATCGGGGTCAACTCCGGTCGAACCCACTTCCTTGTTCCCCTTTCCTCTCCTCACATCTGAAACCCATCCTTTGCTCCTACCACCTCCAAAACCACCACCACATTTCCACCTCATCACCACATTTGTCTAACAACTCACCACCATCTCCTTCCACCTATACCCACCTACAATCATTTAATGCTTCCCACCATCAAACACTCTACCTCACCTCACATACCCGGTTTTGCTTTACACTCAACCCCATTTATAAACCCACCAAACATGTCCCTCCGCCTCTATAACAAACCAAGAAGCATTAATTGCTCTCAAAGCGCTAAGTTGCTTATATGACTTTTGGCGCCAAAAGTAGTTTAATGCAAGAAGGGTAAACAACACAAAGCTTCATGCAAGAAGGGTAAACAACACAAAGCTTCATGCAAGAAGCTTTGGAGAGGACAATTAGAGAACCTTTGGAGTCATTACATATGGATTTGTTTGGACACATTTCGTAGCAAGTTTAAACAAGAAAAATCTTGCTTAGTTGTTACTGAGATGATTGCAGTAGATTCGATTGGGTATTTTTCTTGGGATTTAAAGATGATACTTTTGATGCTATTGGACATTAATAATAGCCTTTGGAAAACCAATTGAGACTCAAGGTCGAGGTATTAGATGTGACAATGGAACCGAATTCAAGAACAAGCTTATGGATGAATTTTGTGCTAACAAAGGAATCAAGAGGAGTTCGATGTGCAAGAACACCACAATGAGAATGGTGTTGTAGAGAGGAAGAATAGGACTTTGATTGAAGCGGCGAACTATGCTTGCGATTCACAACTACCTATTCAATTATGGGTCAAGTAAGTAATGCTTGCTATGTACTTAACAAAGTATCGGTCACCAAACCACGATGAAGACACCTTATGAATTGCTAATGGGCAACAAACCCAACATTCGTTTTATGAAGCCATTTGGATGCCCTCTCACTATTTTAAACACAATTGATAATCTGGGAAAGTTTGATGGCAAGTCTGAAGAAGGATATTTATTGGGTCGTTGTACCAGCGGAGTAAGGGATTTAGAGTATACAACAGAATCACTAAGAAGATTCAAGATTGTCTTCATGTTGAGTTTTAGAAAATCAATACAATCGGAAGGGTAAAGGTCACGATTGGATGTTTGATCTTGAAGTTCTAACTCCTTCTATGAACTATGTACTGTTAGAGAAGAAAATCAACTTGTACATGATGTAGAAGACTCACGATTATGTTGTTCATGGAGTTCACATTAGACATGATCTTGTTCTTGATGAATTACCAAAGAAAATCTTGATGCACCAAAGGAGAGTCTTGATGAACCAAAATCCTCATTATCTCACGAGGATCAATCTATTCGGGAAGAACTTAATCGGATGCTTCTTCAAGATGTTTTAGCACATTCTTACACCGATGAACAAAGAAGAGCTTATGAGCGAGAAAGAACATGACTAATACTCTGAATACTCTTACGATTACTTTGGACGATGCTTTGACCAAAATCTTGTTGCACCGATTGACAATACTTTAGATGATTTGGATGATCCTACCATGCACGGTGATTGTACAATAATTAAATACGACCGGGCCTTCGATGGTGATCGAAGGGTATGAGGGGTGATATGCTTGCGCCAAACTTGTAGTCAATCTGCAATAAGAAATAGTAGACACTTCGTTAAGTGATTCGCGGGGGTTGGGCCCGCGAACCACCTCCGGCGTGTGAATAAGTATGTGATATGAGTTATGGATAATATGATGTATGTGAAATAATGTGTTGAGTGAACATACCATTGAAATGACTCGGCCAATCTATTTATAGGTGATGAAAATAGCTTGGAGAGTGTTAGCACACGTTTAGGAGATCATGGGCGCCCACGATTTATGGTAACCGCTAGGGCTTCATCCCACTATCTCGGACTTGGCGGGAAGCTAAGGACATAGTGGGAGCGTGGGGAAGACCAAGTCAAGGTTCTTGTTTGTCTTGGCATCTTCAGAGAAGACACCGAAGGGCATAGGCCTTGGTGGCGAATCCCAACCGGTAACCATGTCAATGATGAATGGTTTTACGCCACCAATGACTTATAAAGAAAGACTTGGGTCTTCGTAATGCAATTCGATCGAGGCCGAAGGGGGTCCTTCGACTGATCGGAGGTACGTCATCAAGCCCCCAGTCGAAAGTGATATGTACGAACCGAAATATTGCTACGACTCGAAATAAAAGCGAAACCTCCCTTCGTCACAAAAGCGAGCGAAGATGAAAAGTCTAGTTAATATTGACCGTAATAAATGCATAGTTAATTATAACTACCCATTTTCCTCGGTACTAGTAAACATCCTTTCAAAATTTAAAGAGGTTTGAAATCCGGTATAAAAGGGATAGCACGGACACGTGTAGGGTTGAGATGCAATATTTGTAGGGTATATAAAATGCAAAAATCGGTAAAACCCTAAAAAGTAACTTTCGCCCAAAGTTTTCACCTACCAAAATTCCTTTCGATCAAGCCTTCGACCAAACAAGGTAAAGCGCTCCTTCTTCTCCTGTATTTCAAATATTTTTGTGTTTTGTAGAAGGTGTCATGTCAACCAACAAAAATTTATGATAAAACAACAAGGTTGCACATTAACCGAGGGAGGAGCTTAAAGCGTTCCTCATGATTATCCCATTCCAAAAGAACACAAAGTAATGCTACCAAGTAAAGATCAAGGGATATTCGATGCCCCTGAAAATTATGTAGGCTTGTATATCCATGCTTTCACCACTTCCAATCTTAGGATACCACTGCATCCTTTAATTTTAGAATTCCTCCGATATTATGAGGTACACATTTCTAGGTTCAACCCTTTTGGCCTAGCCAAGCTGACAACATACATTGTGATGTGTAAAGCCTATGGGTTTGAACCATCCTTGACCTGTGCTTAGGGGTTTTTTAAATCTATATCCGGGAGGAGATTGGTTAACTTTGGCCAAAGGGTGAAAAGGATGTGCCCATATTGATAGATAGGCCTTTTACGAACATAAGGAACTGGAAAGGCAAGTTCTTTTATATTCGGACTACCATTATCCCTCCGGATACTCGCATTGTTAAACCTAGACTTTCAATATGATGAGAAAAGGTTCATCGATCCATTGCCTTATCTTGTGAGAAGAAACCCTTGTATCGGAGTTTGGCTCGTTATCCGGTGACCGCCGGACCTTCCCGAGCCAATCCTATTCATGGTTGGCATTCTTTGAGAGATGGGAAGGGTCTCCGTTGGTACCGAGATAATTTGTGATGGAGAAAGTATGTATTTTTAAATTAACATAAGAAACAAAAACTTATCTTCTTGATATTTATCTTATACGCTTCTTTTTGCGAGATGTCATTCGGGAACTTTGTCGTGGTTGGAGGTGCCAAAGAGGTTAGTTTTCTTCCAAAGAATCCCCAAGAAACAAGCTATGGCGTGGGCTCCCGTCGGTGTCTATAAACAAAGGCGAGGTGGAAGCCCATCTGCCGAGCACTGTATCTTCTGCTCCTCCACCAAAGGAACCCATAGATGTAGAAGATCAACTAGTGGAGAATATTCTTGACTCGAGACGAACCGGTCTCCGATCAACCGTTGGCCATCGTAGGACCCTCCGGCATAGGTGAGAGGTTCAAGCGAGGAAAGGTGCTAGTGCCAAGGCTACAATCGATTCAAAGAGAAAGCTTCTTACGCCTACTCCTCCTCTCGAACCACCCGGCAAAAGAGTGCCGGTGGTAAGGCGTGGTATTTCCACCATCGAGGGGCCAACGGTGATGACTTCCATAGTAAACTTCTTACCGTGAAATAAAATTAAATACCCAAGATCATATATTAATGAAATTTACTATTGTTATAGGACTTCACGATCGAAGGAGCTTCCTTCTCCCAAGCTTGTCACCAACTTATGAGCCATGTGATCCCTCCAAGTGGAAAGAGGTGATGAATAGCATGTCTATAGAGAGGCTTTGTGATCTTCATGATAAAAGCTATGTTCGCGGGGCATGCTTGACAATCAACTCAATGCTAGGACAAGGGAATTGCTCATGTGTCACCAAAGCTCGAGAGGAAATGGATGCTATCTTTGAAGGGAAAAGGTTAGAGATCAAAAGTATCTTGACTTGGAGAAGAAGTGTGAGGAGGCATTGGAGGATTTTGATAAGAATCCTTGGTTCAAGATCTTAGAGTGAGAATGAAAAGCTCAAAGGTCAATTGGCAACGAGTGAGGCTGAGTGCAACAGGTCAACTGTCGAAAGCTCTATGGGTGTTGGTTACAAAGAGCGGATATCATTCTTTCATCCAAATGTGGAGGTCTCGAGCAGGAGAGGTCAAAGTTCTTGGCCCAAGAGATCAAGCTCCAAGAAAGGTAGATGGCTTAAACCTCCGATGCAAGATCTTTGAATAAGGACAGTGGACACAGTAACAAAGTGATCCCTACATTGCTATGGAACTTTATCATAGCGATGATGTGGGGATGCGATTGGGAATGTGGTGAATCTTGCCATTTTCCATGGCAAGTGTACCACTTTGGAGGAGGTGGTGAAGGCCGGGGAACCAATAGTCTTGGAGAAAATTCCGTATTACAGGGCAACTCATGAAAAAGAATATGATGATGCGGTAATCATTTAAGCGCTTTAGAGTTCCTTTCCTTGCGGATGTGACGAAGGACCCATCGACCTCGATTGAGGATCTGCTAGCCAAGAAGCCAAGGAAAGTCCGACCTCCTTCTTCCTCCAAGAGGACTCCGTCACCCTGGTTCCATCTCGTGCTCGGTGAACCCACTCATTCCAAGGTTTAAAGAAGGCAACCATGTGGTTGTAATTTGATTCCCAGAGTGGTATGTACCCTGTTTAAAACAATTGTCTGTGCTCCGTTCCAGGCTTCGTGCCTGATGAAACAATTTACTTATTGCATGTTGGTAGTAGGCTACGGCCTAAGACAATAGTTTATAATGTTGGATGTTTTAAGGCTATGGCCTATTTTAGACTAGTAAAACTAGGCATAAATCTACATGAAGCCACTATGGCTCGAATTTTGCTATGTGTGATTCTTCTCTTATACTTTTACTTGCGTAAAAATATTTTTTACAACCTAAGGCGTATGGTAGATGCATAGCCTCATTGTGTGTAGTTACTTCACCAAGAATATTAGCAATCGTATAATTTGACTGCTGACAGAGGGTCGCGACCCACTCCGTCTTGATCCTTTGGGCAGCGAAAGGTTTAAAATACCTTAAGGCCATATAGGAAAGTTAATGTGAAGTTGAGATGGATGTTATGCATATGAGCAAGACATGTTATTTAGTCTTTGTACATCCCTTCGACATTCAAACTTATAAAGCGACTTGGTGGGCAAATCTTTGTTGTATTGAACGAAACAAGAGATTTGAGGGAAATGTGTTATTATCATTAAGTGGGTAGGGAGGATTACATCATTTTAAGAAATGAATACTAGACGCCTACCATTAATGCTTCTTTCCCAAGTGAGAAGAATGCAAATACATTGATTGAAAGCAAATAAAATGTGTCCTTAGACATTGTAAGTTTCATACGTAGAACTTACGAAGAGTAGTTCCATTCGGGTTCTATCAATAACGTCTCACGCCAAGGTTTCCGACTTGTAGGCTCCGTTGCCATCGCTTCCTTAATAACGTAGGGTCCTTCCCATGTAGGTCCCAGTTTACCTGGTACTCGACTTTGCTTGCGCTATTGAGTCGGAGGACATATTCCCACGGTTTGAAGGTCGAAGGCCTAACTCGCTTATTATAGTACCTTTCAATCTTTTGCTTGTGGATAGCCTCTCTAATGGAGGCTATTTCTCCGTTCTTCAAGTAGGTCCAAGTTACTACGAGTCTTTCTTCATTGTCTACTACTTGAAGTTCATGACCCTTCTGTTTTAACACTTACTCGAAGGGATGGCGACTTCCGTGCCATATGTCAAGGTGAAAGGCGTTTCTCCATGACTTGACTTTGTATCGTTCTATGTGCCCGAGCACTTGAGGTAGTTCATCTACCCAACCGTGATGATGATATCCCACCTTCGTTCTATTCCTTGTATGATGTCTCTGTTGGTAACCTCTACTTGACCATTACCACGAGGATGGTAAACGAGTGAATGATTATCGACATTCGGGCCCCGCAAAATCTTGGGAATACCCTTGACAAACCGCTTCCCATTATCGAAATGAGGATGTGAGGTACTCGAACCTCGAGATAATGTGTTTCCACAAATTTTTCCATGTGTCTTCTTGTGATGGATGCTAAAGGCTTCGCTTAACCCATTTAGTGAAGTAATCAATGGCTACGACCAAGAACTTTACTCCTCCAAGAGCAAGCGGTAGAGGGCCTCGATATCTATCCCCATTGATTTGAAGGCCATGCGGATGTTACGGAAGTCATATCTTGCTTTGGTAGCCTTGGGACTCTTGAGTGAATTTGACAAGCTTCGCATACGAATGATGTCGACGGCGTCTCGTGCATCGAGGCCAATAATATCCGACCCTCATTACTTTAGAGACAACAGGCGAGGCCTGCGTGAAGTCCGAGGATCCTTCATGCACTTCTTGGATGATGTTGGCGGCTTGCCTTGCCCTACACAACGGAGCCGAGGGATAGGAAAGATCTTCGTATAAGTAATTTCCCATGATCCTGTCTTGTGGTGCTTTGATGCGCACCTTCGTGCCAACTTTGCATCCTCCGGCAGTATGCCACTTATCAGATATTCTCTAATTGGAGTCATCCAATTTGAGTCTTCCTCCTGTATAACGTCAGATACCTCCTTTCGGACGATGGACCGATCTGTCAATACTTCGACCAAAACTTCCTTTGTTAAATGGGCAAATGCCATTGATGCCAGTTTGCTAAGTGCATCCGCCTTCTTGTTTTGGCTTCTTGAACATGCTCTATGTTGTAAGATGTGAACCCTTGAGCATTTCTTTGGCCTTATCCAGATATTGCTTGATCACAGGTTGTCTCGCCTCGTAGGAGCCTTTTATCTGGTTGGCCACCAGTTGTGAGTCAACAAAAATAGCCAAGTTTTCTACTTCCATATCTGTGGCCAATCGGAGACCTGCTAACAAGGCTTCATATTCCGCTTCGTTGTTCGTAGCATCGAATTCGAAACGAAGTGCATAGGTGTATTCCTTCCCTTTGGGATCAACGAGCATGAGACACGCACGGAACCATCGAGATGGAGGCTCCGTCGATATAAAGTTTCCACCTTCGATTGTCGTAGCGGGCTCCTTTTCAACAACCTTTTGTCATGTTTCGTTTGGAGGTGTTTACGCTAAAAAGTGCGCCAATATTTGTCCCTTGACCGAGCTCCCGCCTTTGTATTCAATATCATGTTCTCCTAGCTCGATGGCCTATTTAGCTATCCTTCTAGATTTCTCCGGCTTTGAAAGTATCCGCTTAATTGGCTTGTCGGTGAAATACGGTTATGGGGTGAGCTTGAAAGTACCTTGAGGCGTCTCAAAGCATGAACTAAAGCCAAAATTAGCTTCTCCAATCTTTGGGTAATTTAGCTCGACTCCTTGTAGTACTCTATTAACAAAGTATATGGGATTTGCTTCTTCTCCCTTTACGCCAATAACACGGCGATGCTTTCGAAAAGAGGCGCAATATACATGAACAACACTTAGCCTTTGATTGGGGCTGTAAGTGTTGGTAGAATAACCATGAATTCCTTGAGCTTTTGAAAGGCTATACGCATCTATGCTCCATTGGAGCGTCTTTTGTCCGTGCACCCTTTGAGTGTTTTGAAGAGCGGCAAAGATCTGTCTGCACCCGCCGACAAGAACCTCGCGAGGTCGCTAGCTTTCGTTGAGACTTTGCACCTCCTTTAGGGACTTAGGAGGCTGCAAATCTGTGATGGCCTTGACTTTGAAGGATTGGCTTTAATACCGCTGGTGATCGGATGTCCCAAGAATTGTCCTTCTTCCACACCAAAGGAACACTTCTTGGGATTTAACTTCATATTGATGGCGCGAAGGCGATCGAAGGTTTCCTTGATGTCGAGAGCATATCTTCCTCGATCTACTTTTGATGACCATATCGTCTCGTAGACTTCTAGATTCACGCCTATTTGCTTGTGGAAGGCTTTGTCCACCAATCGTTGGTAGGTGACACTGCATTTTCAAACCAAAAGGCATCTTTTGTAGCAATAAATGCCTTTTCCGTAAAAAGGTTGTCTTCTCCTCGTCTTCTTGACCATTTGTATCGATGGTAACCTTTATAAGCGTCTAGGAAACACTTTTGTCGAAACCACGACAGGATTCCATCTTCCAATCAATTTACGGAAGAGGTATGATCCTTGAGACGAGCTTTGTTAATGTCGGTAAAATCTCGCACATTCTCCATCCCCGTCATGCTTTTTGACCATCACGGATTGGCCACCCAAGTTTGATACTTCACCTCTCGAGTATACTGCTTGCCACGAGTTCGTCCACTTCTTTGCATGCGTGACATTTCTTCGAGAGCTAGACTTCTACGCTTTTGTTTAATGGGTTCAATATGCTTGAACTCATTGAGCTTGTGTTCGATGCGAAGGATGTCCATCTATGGTGAGAGTTACGGGGACCCCGTCATGTCGAGAATAGGTCCATGCGAAGGCGTCTGCGTTACGCAGTATCTTTTCAACTCGCTTTAAAGGAGGTTGGAAGTTGCTTTCGATTACTCTACCGTCACGATCGGGGTGAGATCATTTACCACGATCGTTCTTGACGTTAGTGCAACGAGAACATCTTCGAAAGTTCCTCCGAAACTGTTTGACCCTCTTGCTTTACGTCGTAGGCTCCTTCATCTTATAGTTGGAGAAAACCGTTCCAATGCCGAAGGTGTTTGGAATTTGATCGCGGCATGTATGGTTGAGACAACGATGCCCATCTTCTGCATTCTTGTTCTCCTATCAATAGGTTGTAGGAGATTCCGACCTCACGATCGTGAAAGCCGAGTTTACATTCTTTTTAGCCTCCTTCTCCAATCGTAACCTCTAGAGGACTTCTCCCAAGGGCCATGAGTGTTCCTTGAGAACCCTACTAAAGGTACCTTGAATCTACTCTCTTCGACCTTATTGAGGGTTTGAGCCTTAGGAAACACCGTTCGTAGATAACCCGGAGAGCTACCGCGATCAAGGTAGGCTCTGTTTACTTCTCTGTTGGAGATCAAGACTTTGATGACCACGGGGTCATTTGAAAGAACTTTTCACGTGATTGAAGGAAAGTGACATCTCTACTCCGCACAAGGCTTCCTCTGCTTCCTTTCTCTTTGACACAGTCTTCTTTATAAACCATGAGGATGGGAGCTTGACGGTGTGGTATCTTTCCCCAACTGTGTGTGGAGGCTTTTCTTTGCCTCTCTTTATACCCTTCACCAAATGTCCCATTGGCGGACTTCACCGCCTCTTCTATCTCGCTTTTGAGCTCTCGGCGGTGATTGGTGTCGTGACCGTAATCATCATGGAAATAGCAAAACTTGGAAGTGTCCTGGGCCTCCCTTTGTTTGCCAAGCGAGGAGGAGGATCAAAGGTCTTGTGACCTTTTTGGTGGCAGTATTTCCCTTGGGGATTTGGACAGATTAGCCAGAGGCCGTGGTTGATGTTTTGTGGTATGGAGTAAATCTGTCCCTACTCTTGTGTTTGTTCCTTGACCCTTCCCACGAAGGATGCTTGGGGCCTTGTTGTGATTTTCCTTGTTTTCGGCCGGAGCCCGTTGGTGGACACTTCTTTTGCTTGATCCATGTGTAAGCCTTTTCCACTAATCCTTTATAGGTTGCGGGAAGATCGGTGGAAAGGAATTCAACCAAGCTTACATTCCGTAGGCCATGTACGAAACACGAGATCTGTTGGTCTTCATGCAAGCCCATTATCGCAAGGTGTCATCGGTGTATCTAGTAATGAAAGCCCTTGTGCTTTCGTTCTCCTTCTGCTTGATGTTGTGCCTTTGTTAGGTGCGTTCTTGTGAACTTTTACTTTGGTGAAATGTGACTGAACTTGGCTTTGAGATCATCCAAATTCACAATGCTACCTAGTTTTTGCCCGTTCCACCATATCTGACGAGTCTCGTAGGGTGTATGTAAACATGTGACGAGCAGCAGGCATTACCCACTTACGCATTCTAATAGCCCTTGAACAAGTGTAAAAGTTATCGGATCCCTTTTCCATCATAAGTACCAATATATGCGGGCATTTTCAACCCATCGAGGCAAAGGGTAGTCTTCATCCATCTTACGAAGGGTGTCGTGGAGCCCATGGGCTCGAATAGAGCGATTATAAGGTGGCATGTATGTAGGGGCATTGTATGGGTTATGATTAGGAGGTATTCCAAGATGTTTTGATTAACATATTGGGGATAAGCGGTAGGTATATAAGGTGGGTGACTTCCTACGAGGATCTGAAGGGTATACCATAGGTTGTCCATAGGGCATGCTCCCGTATGGTTGAGTAAAGTTGGGGTTGTTAGCTTGCCCGTTAGGTGGGGGATAAACCCGCGAGGGTAAGATTGAGCACGAAAGGAGGTACATACCATGAGGAGGAAGACTTCCTCCTGTTTAATTGAGATGGATCGCCTCCTATGCGGATGCGTGAGAAGGCTGCAGTGGAACCCCCGTTTCCGTTCTTCCCAGATGAGCCGCCAAGAGTGGTGGCAAATTAACCTCCGTAGCCTCCCTTTGGTGACTCCTTCCATTGGAGCCTTCCATCGTTCCTTCCCTTCTGGTCGGAGCCCGCTCCGGAGCATCTTCGAAACCAACCGACCTTCCGCTAGGCCTTCGACTGCTTCGAGACCCTACCCTTAACACCGAGCAAGTAACCCCCGAAGCCAAGGGCCTAGCCTCCATTTCTAACTCTTCGTCGTACTCATCGCTTGAGTATTCTAACTCCCTCGCATTTCCACATTCGGTCTTGCCTCCTTGAGCTCTTAGTAAAGATTCTAATGCTTGATGTTAGCTTCGACAAACGCCGGATGATCACGGTTCGAGGTTAGGCGAGGTTGAAGCATGATTGTTGGGAGTTATTTCGGGGTGAGATCGTGTGGTAAAGTGGATGCGGTTATATTAGGAAGGTTGCGGGATCATTCTTGGGATTGGTGTCAAGGTCGAGAAACCCGGAGGGTGTATCTTCTCTTCCTTGAGTCATGCCGTAAAGCTAGTGAGAGCGATTATTGGGTGTAAGTTTGGAATGACGAGACCAATAGTAGCGGGTCCCACGGATGGCGCCACCGATTGTACAATAATTAAATGCGACCTAGGCCTTGATGGTGATCGAAGGGTATGAGGGTGATATGCTTGCGCCAAACTTGTAGTCAATCGCAATAAGAAATAGTAGACACCGTTAAGTGATTCTTTGAGGGTTGGGCCTGCGAACCACCTTCGGTGTGAATAAGTATGTGATATGAGTTATGGATAATATGATGTATGTGAAATAATGTGTTGAGTGAACATACCATTGAAATGACTCGTCCAATCTATTTATAGGTGATGAAAATAGCTTGGAGAGTGTTAGCACACGTTTAGGAGATCATGGGGCGTCCACGATTTATGGTAACCGCTAGGGCTTCATCCCCACTATCTCGGACTTGGCGGGAAGCTAAGGACATAGTGGGAGCGTGGGGAAGACCAAGTCAAGGTTCTTGTTTGTCTTGGCATCTTGAGAGAAGACACCGAAGGGCATAGGCCTTTGGTGGCGAATTCCATGGTAACCATGTCAATGATGAATGGTTTTACGCCACCAATGACTTATAAAGAAAGAATTGGGTCTTCGTAATGCAATTTCGGTGAGGCCGAAGGGGTCCTTCGACTGATCGGAGATGCGTCATCACCGGATTAGAGGAAGCGATGATGAATTTGAAGATGAAGGTATTTTCTCGATTCCAATGAAGGTCTTGATTATACTAATATGGATGATGCGTATGGAGTTCCACAGTCTCAATCTTAAGGATTCATAAGAATCATCCTCACCGATCAAATCATTGGTCCTTCTACTACGGAGTGATGACAAGACACAAAGCTAAGAGTTTTACTAAACCTCATAATGCTTTACTTAGCTTTGTCTACAAGCGAGCAGTGAATCAAAGGACCATCAAACATGTCTGTTTACTTGTTTTATTTCTCAAGAGGAACCCAAGAATATTGCTCAAGCATTGACAAAAGAAAGTTGGGTTGAAGCTATGCAAGAAGAAGCGCTACAATTCAAACTTCAAGAAGTTTGGGTATTATGTGATCTTCGAGATGGGAAGAAAGTTATTGGAACGGATGGGTTTTCGAGTCAAGAGAGATGAAAGAGGTAATGTCATCAAGAACAAGGCAAGGTTAGTAGCTCAAGGCTACAGACAAGAAGAAGGAGTAGATTATGATGAAGTATTTGCTCTGCAGCAAGGATTGAAGCTATTAGAATATTTCTTGCTTTTGCTTCATTTATGGGATTCGGGTTTACGGATGGATGTCAAGAGTGCCTTTCTCTATGGCACTATAACGGAAAAGTTTATGTAAAACAACCTCCGGTTTTGAAGATCCTAAACATCCTAACAAAGTCTACAAGGTAGTTAAGGCTCTTTATGGCCTTCATCGAGCACCTCGAGCTTGGTATGAGAGGCTCTCCACATTCTTATTACAACATGGTTACGGGAGGGAGCTATTGACAAGACTTTGTTTATTAAAAGAGACAAGAAGGATATCATGTTAGTTCAAGTCTATGTTGATGATATCATCTTTGGAGCTACCAAACAGTCTATGGTTAAGGAGTTTGAGCGGTGATGCGAGAAAGAATTTCAAATGAGTTCAATGGGTGAGTTAAATTTCTTTTGGGACTTCAAGTTAAGCGATCAAAGGAAGGATTTTCATAAGTCAAGACAAGTATGTATCGACATACTTAAGAAGTTCAATTTTGATGCATTGAAGTGCATCACTACACCTATTAAATCAATAAACTCATTGGGCAAGGATGAAGATGGACACCCGATTGATGTCAAGTTATATAGATCAATGATTGGGTGTCTTATGTATCTCATTGCATCTAGGCACGATATCATGTTTGCGGTTTGTTTATGTGCAAGATATCAAGTCTCACCAAAGATTTCTCATATGAATGCGGTGAAGAGAATTTTACATTATTTGAAACAACAACCTAAGTTAGGGTTGTGGTATCCCGAGGATTCACCTTTTCACTTGGAGGCTTTTCGAGATAGTGATTATGCGGTGATAATTATGACGGAAGATCAACAACGGTGGATGCCAATATCTTAGAAGAAGATTAGTTTCATGGCGGTGTAAAAAGCAAACAATTGCAACAACATCATCTCTTGAAGGTGAATATGTGGCTGCGCAAGTTGTTGTGGACAAGTTACGTGGATGCGAGAATCAACTCTTGGATTATGGGTTCAATTTTAAGAATACTCCTTTCAATATTGATAATGAGAGTACTATACGTATTGTGAAGAATCAGTTTACCATTCAAGACCAAGCACATTCAGATTAGGCATCACTTTATCGAGATTGCTATGAGCACAGCTCATTAATGTGGTCAAGGTTCACACGGATGATAATGTGGTGACTTACTCACCAAAGGCTTTGATGTTTCAAGATTTAATCATTTGGTGGTAAGCATTGGCATGACTCTTGAGCTACATTTAAAGGAGGACTATTTAGTATTAGTAAAGTCCTATGCATTATTTGAGGGAGGATATTTATGTATACTTAGCTTATCTGAGAGGAAATTGGAAAAATCTTGTTTTTTATGAAAGTCTTGCTTGGAAAATCTTGCTTGGGAAAATCTTGCACACGTGGAAAATCTTGTTTGTCTTATTAAAATCTTGTTCCAACGGTAATATTGAGGGTAGTTCTACTAACGGTAACTTTGTTATTATGGGCTGTGATTTTTCAAATCTCACCTATAAATCATATCTTTTTCATATTTCTCTCACCATCTCTTTATTATTCGATTCTATCTCTAATTGTGCTTACATACTCAACCATGGCGAATTGTCCTACTGTTTCGAAGCACAACATGGTGGCGAATTTAGACAAGACTGAATCTAATGAGGCTTTTCATGATATTATTGATTATCTCACTGGGTGCCAATCGGTTATGCTCTTTTAGTGGAGCGGATATAATTGAACCATGGATTCAAGAATTTTGGGCTCTTGCAGGGATAATATGGAGAATGATGAATTTTATATTAGGGCTAGAGTTCTTTGGAAGAAGCTGCGGTTCTGAAGTCTCTATTCGAGAAGACTTATTGTTTAATGATGAAGAAGGGCTATTCGTTTTGATAAGCGGTTGATTTGGGAAACTTTTGGGCACATTGGTTATGAAGGGTCTTTAACGTAACAAACTTTCAGAAACAACTATTTTGTCCTCAATGGAAGTTTTTAGTGCATGTGTTGCTTCATTGTATTAGTGTTAAAAGTACTTCATGGGAGCAATTTGGATCTAATATAGCATACGCTATGGTGGGATTAGCTCTGAGATCGTGTGTTCAATTTTTCAAGGCTTATTCTAGATGGTATGCTTTCCCACATCACTCATGGATCAAAATAGTTAATGTATCCGGTTTGTTCAAGTATTTACGAACAAACAACTTCTTTGATGTACCAAAGCCTCTGGACTTATTACATTATTGTACAACAAGCAAAGATTTTTACCTTTATGGCGAAGAAGTGACTTATTCAGAGGTCAAGACACTCCTTTAACTACTTCCATGATGGAAGTTGTTCAAGCTGTTAGAGGCGATCTTTGAAGATGATGAAGAAAGTGAAGGTCTTGCACCTGCAAATCTTGCATCTGCAATCTTGAATCTCAAGAAGTCGCATCTCAAAGTCTTGCTTCCCAAGTATTGAAATTCAAGATGATGTTGCAGGTTCACCTTCTCTATCTCCACAACATTTTGTTCCTGATTCTCAACCAGAGGAACATTCACCAATTCAAGGAGATGCTTCTCATACTATCTCACCTGAAGGTTTAACATTGGATAATTATGGTTTGACAAGGGAGTTGGTCAAGTTGAAAAAGACTACAGAGGCTCAAGCAAAACAGATTAAGAGGTTGATGCTCAAGTATAAAAGGTTAGAGAATTTTGTTACGCCTTTTATCAAGCGTTATCGCTTATGGGTTAAGGAAGAACACAAGCGCTTGAAGGCAATTTAAGAAGAAAAACAAAGGCAAAAGGTTCCTAAACCATCTTCGACCAATTGGGAGGAATTTAGAAGAAAAGAATTTGAAAGAAGATGTTTTAAGGAAAAGAACCTCAAGGTCTTGAAGAGCATGTTGTCATTGAAAGTCTTGAAGAAGAAAGGTCGAAGATCAAGGTCTTGAACAACAAAGTCTTGCTTTCTTTGGAACTCACAGACAAGAATTGGTTACACCAAGGGTATTAGACTTTGAAGAGGAAGCTGGTCCTTCAACTATTCCACTTGAAGAACAAGATGGTCCCTCGACAAGCTGCTATACCGGAGGAAGCGATACAACATCTTGCTAGTGATGATGAATTTATTACAACTATTTTGCATGATTTATCAAAGCCAAGAACATTACTATTCTAGGAGTGCAAGAAGAGGAACAATCAAGAGTTTCTCAACGTGCTATTGATCCTAAGGATAAAGGAAAAGGTGTTTTGGTAGAAGTAAAGAAGAAGAAACCAACTTTAGCACGGTTAAGAGTTGCTCAAGATGCTTTGAATGAACAAGCGACTAGAAAGATTCAAGAGGAATTAGATGCTAAAGATAGAGAAGATAAGGAAGTGAAGAAGCTCGAATAAGAAGCGACTAAGAAGTTGCATGAGGAATTGAATCTTGAAGCTAGTGAACCATTAGAGTCAACTGTTCATGTGTCTTTTATGCCTAGAAAACCAAATCTTGCTAAAGAAAGGAATGCAATGATGGCTTATTTGAAAAGTCGAGGATATAAAGGATTGCGAGAAGTCAAGTATGTTGATATAAAAAGATTATATGATCTTTGAGACAAAAGCTTATAAGAAGGATGTTGCAAGTATCAAAGATTATAAAGATGAAGCTACTTGGTGAGCGAGAAAGAAAGAAAAGTTTGAAAAGAAAAGGAAAAGCGAAGTTGAAGATATCAGGTTTTCAAAGAAAGAAAAAGTTGAGTTAAGATCGAAACTAGGGATGAATTAAGAAATTATCTCGAATAGTAGATTTTGAATATTCGAGAGAAGATCGACATGAAGATGAACATATCTGATTACTACTTTTGAAGTTGTGGAATCTAAAGATGGAAGCTATCGATGTTTCATAGAAGATGAAAGCTTGAGTGTTCAACAGGCTATGGGATTTATTGCATATCATAGATAGAGTGGATCTATTCTATTTATATCATGTGGTGAAAGATTATTTTGAACATCATCCATCGAAGGAATTGGTTTAGTTTTACTTGGAGATCTCACAACCGCATGGGAGGCGAAGAGCAGTAGTGATGAAATTTGGAAGAATCAAGAGAGCTGGAAATTGTTTCTTGGAGATTTTTGAAGAATTTGGAGTTCATGTTCTAGAGTGGAAAATGGTACAATGATTCACATGTTTGCGGATAGAAGATATCCTCTTCTGATCGATCTTATGAGGAGGATGTTAGAGCATGGAATGGAAGTTGAAGAAGACAATGAAATTGCTTGTATGGTCATCAATTTGTTTATCAGCTGGAATACTATTGCGATAATAACGAATAAGCGGTATGTGACTTAATTGAATAAATTATTTTGATAAATCGTACTTTATTCAAAATGCGATGATCAAACGATACTTTAATCAAAGTAACGCTTGCGACTTTAACCGAGTTAAGTGATTTTAGAAGAAAACTTTTGTTAAGTAACAAATATTTTGAAACAAAGGTTGAATAAATGGTTTTGAGATAATAACATCAATAGGTTATCAATCCACCATGGTTACAAAAGGATTGACTAATCCATGAGCAAATGGCTCGGTAAAGATATATCAAATCCGTTTTTGTTGACAACTTGCTAATAAGTTGGATGGTAATCAACTCACCATATCGATAATGTGAAGAGTTGGCTAGCCCACAAGAAAATGGCTTGTAGTAAAGGTTGTGGAAAAACCATTATATGGTAATTAGTTCACCATGATGAAAGAACTAACTAGTCCGGAAGGTGCGACTTTTGGTAAAGACAAATCAAATCATTGATAGTTGATGATTTGCTAAAATCATATGGTTATCGGTGTACCATGGTCTTACACACCAAAACATTTGGCTACTCGAGTTAATGGCTTTGGTAAAGAGATCTAAATCCATTAAATTTTCAATGATTCACCTCTCACGGGGAGTTAACACACTGGAAGTGATGAGAATAGTTTGCAACAAGCGAATTAATGTACAAATTGTCATATGTTGATGTGTTCTTTGAAAAGATGGAGCTTCTTTGAATGATCTTTGTAAAGAATATTTCTAAAGATACTTTGACTATGCACGAAACTACAAAGATATAATCCAAAGGCAAAGACACAATCGTCCTTAAAGATGAAGGCGATAAAAGTAAATTCACAAAGGAACTTGAAGTCAAACAAGTAGAATTCAAGTTAGGGAGGATTGTTGGGATATGAAAGTCTTTGAAGATTGATGAGTATTACGGAAAGATAAAGTCTTGTAAACTATAAAGTCTTGGAAAAGTCAAAGAGTCAAAGTCTTGCTTAATGATAAAGTCAAAGTCTTGCATCTGAAGTCAAAGTCTCGCAAGATTAAAGAGCTGTATTATTCGTTTATAGAAAGTCTTGTAATTCTAGAATATTCTATGTTAGATTACTTGACGTACAAGGATACAAATTGTAAACCGACTAGGGTATCCTTGAGCCTATAAAAGGACCCTAGATTGGCATAATCGTCGTGATTTTATTAGAGTTTTAAAGAGAAGTTTGATATTATTAGAGTTGTTAAAGATCGCATAATAAGCGAGTTAGAGTTATTAATAAAATCGTTCAAAGTTAAAGTTATTCTTCTTAGCTTTGTTAAGTAAATTCGCATACTTAATAGAGTTTGCTCGGTGTTTCTTTGTTAATAACTTAGGATTTATCCGAGGTTATTAAACCTTAACAAGCTATTTAAGTTAGTTTAGTTAGAGTACATCGATCCAACAATTACTTTTGCCCATGAACACGGAGTCATGAAGGGCACCAGACACTATCCTAGACAATATCACTATGTTAGAAGCAAGTCGAGATAGGTGAAATTGAGTTGCTCAAAGTTCACACAGATGATAACCTAGCGGATCCTTTAACGAAGGCCTTACCGGTGAAAACTTAATCTTTTGTGCGATAAGTTTGGACTTCGTTTAGCTAGTAGTTTCATGCCCATATGTGACTAAGTATTTTAGATAAAGGATATTGTAAACATTATTATTGAAAGGAAATAAAGTATTTTGTTATGTTTATTATTCATTTATTATGATGTTATCCTATATTTTCATGTTTAAATCCTTGAATAACTTAAGTTATTTTAAATAGTCCGTTGTCAATCAATAACATGGGAATGATATTGAATTAAGACAAATTTGAGTATTAGTTAGAGTATACTTGAAAGTATATTAATGCGTAGCATGACTAATTTCAGATGATATTCAATGAATTGAGTATAGGACTTATCCCATCCACATGATGGTAATTTATGGATCTTAGTCATTAAGTACATCATGAATGTTTATCCTTTGACTTGAGATACCAGAGGATATGTCATGGATGTAGTGCATTTACGTGAAGCAATCTAACGCTATATCGTAACTAGTAGTTATAAGGGTTGTTTTCGGTAATGTTGCGAAATTTATGATTTCGCTTGTAGTCAAAAGCAGGTTGTTTCCTTCAAATTTATTTTGAAGTATAATATTCTTGGCCCTCGTAGGGTTGTCAAGATGTTTGCATGGCCATGCCCAAGGTCTTACGGAATATGTTCAGAAGAATTGGTAATCTTGATCAATCATATAAAGCGAGAAACATAATAGTTAATTAAGAAATGAGTGGGATCCATATTCTTATTAACATGGTATTAGAAACAAAAGGATGAATATGATGATGAATCATCAAAATTGGTTTTTCTCCATAAAATCATACACGAGTTGTACCGGGGGTATTGGCTTGTTGCTAGACGCTAACCAATGTCATTACACGTTTTGTAAACATATCCAAGTGGGAGCTGTTGGAAATGTATATATTTATAAATACGTGAATGTCCGGATTCGAACTCATGACCACGGGATTGCACACATTACGAGTGAGAATTAAAGTTAATAATTAATGTTAATTGATTACGATTAATTATTATACAAAACTTGACTAACGATCGTTAAGTATTTAACGGAAATGACTAAGGACCGTTAAATGTAAAAGGAGAGAATATATGGTGAATAATCTTAAAATGGAAAAGATACGGGATTCTCTTTTCTCCCCTATGATGGTCGGCAAAGAGAGGGCATACCAAGCCCACAACCCTAACTTGTTCCCAAAGATTTGTAAACACTATATAATCAAAGGCTAGGGTTAATGTTTTTCATAGCTTTTGTGCACACACATTAACCTAATTTTTCCTCTGTTCTTCTCTTGCAAAAATCGGCCAAAGCTTTTCAAAGGGTGTTTGGTTTTGTTTTTCTGAAACAAGGTTTTGTAGATCTAGCAATCTTTTAATTCGTTTGTTAATTCGTGTGTACAAGAACGTGGTAGTAAGACACTATTCTTACACCAATTGGTTTGAGTTATAAAATGGTAAGGGATAACTCGTTAAACCACTTTGTCACATCCATTGAAGAGATCTACTGAATTGCAAGATGTACGTTACGCATTCTTTCAGTTAATTATTTATTTGTTATGATCTTAAGTCTTCCGCTGTGTACTCTCTGGTGTCTATATGTTTTATTGTATATCATATATCATAAACTCAACATGGACTACGAATTTTGTTTTTGTTTTTGAAAACGGATAGCTAAGGTTTGACGGATGGCATTGAGGTGGCGGCTGGAGGTGGTCGACCAGGTCCGTGGATATATCATGTTAAACATTAAAACCCTATAGGAGATACATTTTATTGATGCAATATTTATAAAGACAATACATAGAAACACTAATGGACTCAAACGCACAGACCCTTATAATCTATTGCCTAATATAAAGGAGAGAGTAACAGACCCTTATAAGATTCCCATTGGTGATCAACAAAATGATGCAGTGCTTCTATTAAGTCAAGTGCTTGCAAAAGCTCCTTATCGGTATATTGCATCTCTTCAAAGTTATTAGATTCCTGTAGTCTTTTTGCGGCTAACACAAACAAACTCTTTTTTATCCTATGTTTTAAGGTCTTAAACTTCTCGTTTAAATGAGATAATTATACATTGTTAGAATATGATGGTCTTTTAGCTAACTGATGTATTGCCTAGCTATCAATTTTTAGCACAAGGCATGAAAATCATATTTGTTCTAGAAAGCTAGTTTGTTCATCTTGAGTCAAATAATATACAACTGACGCGAAAAAAAAATGCCAATACACATACAACTGACCCTTGTTTAGGTGAACATGAAATATTTAGGGCCCTGTTTGGTTCGTAGATGGGTTTAGGATCTGGATTTGAATTTAGATTTGGATTTGGATTTGGACTTGGATTGGGACTTGGATTCGGATTTAGATTAGGAGAGAGAAAACTATTAAATGATATTAAAAATGTATTTGTTTTATAAATAAATTGGATTTAAAAATACAAAAAAAATAACATAAAGTATGTCACACCCCAAAAATGGTGCAGCGGAAAGGCATTTACGGGGTATGACTTCATGATCAAGAACACAAGGTGTCAAAATAGAGAAAACTAAAATGCATAACATACGATGGATCATAGTCGCAAATTCCACACAAGGAAAGTACAAAATCTAGAATCCAAACATAAGTCTCAAAGTCAAACTACTTCATAAGGAGCAGTCAAGCGCAACTCCTCGGGATACATCTCGGGAGGGTCTTGTCTAGGTCTTGCTAAGTCATGCCAATACTCAACCTTCTAGCAACTTCAATAACACACGAAAATGGATACTCGAAATCGTCAACATAAAGTTGGTGAGCTCGTAGGTTTAAGAGTTAAACCACGGTGTGAGTAGTTCGAGTAGGGACGAATAGTGAGCATGATATACAAATATAAGCACTAAGCGAAACCACGATGCATGCAACAAGCGAACCTCACAAATGCCACGTGTACACGATTTCCAATAATCCCGATAGTACTATCAATGCTTGGCTCCAAGCGGAGTTAAGCGATTCTTGCACAAATGACACACAACAAGATCACACAGAAGCACATATTGCAATCAAACGCACATAATTGTCCAAAACACAAAAGTAGTAGATCCTGACATAAAAGCAGTTTAAAATATAATTTGAGTACCATTTTCCCCAAGGAAAATATTAGAAAAAGGCTGAAAACTCACCTCAGAAGATAGCAATGAATAGTAACTTGGTAACGAAAACAGTGTCAAGAAGCAAGGCACAACGATACACGAACGACACAACCTAATAATCATTGTTTTGTTTTGTAACACCCCCAAAATCACAAAGTGACAGCGGAAGACTATTTGGGGTATTACTTAGAGGATCATAGTCTGAAGTTATAGAAAGCGACTCTAAAGAGCGTTTTAAATAAGAAGTTGTTACCATTTCATAAAATTGGTGTTTGGGAACACAAAGTAAAATACCACATGTTTGAAATTACATAAAAGATAGTTTTACGAAATGATAACTTTTAATTGAAATATAACACCACTTCAAGCGTCCCATGGCGTCCACTCCACGCCTTCATGAAAGTCTAATTTGTACACGAGATGAGCATGCTTAAAAAGGTCAACAAAATGTTGAGTGATATTCATAGGTTTAAATAATTAGTTGAACACAAGTAAAGATGATAATTGCTTGAATACAATCACCATAGAAAACATAGATTATTATTATGCTCTAAGCTCATGACACCAAACTAAGCGCATACACCTAATTCTTGGTGTAAGTAATAATATTGCCCTCGAGATGGAATTGCCAATTCCATAGTTAACCAAATATAGTGCGGGTTATTTCCGATAACCGAGTCGGGGTCGTTAATTCCATAGTACTATCCACAATATTCGCGTTCACTCGCAAGTGATTAATGGTTCATGATGTAAGGGACTT